>JBBPBX010086743.1:0-14837 GCA_038048925.1 Garcialebias charrua
GGGTCTGACCCTTCGGGAGAGTACAGACCGGACTCGCTAGGTACCCCCGAGGACCCGTAGTCAGCCAGCTGCTCGAAGCCGAGGCCGAGTGAGTCCTCCATCGGTTGCAGACCTACTTCCGTCGGAGGGAAGAGGCTGAACCGGCGCTGCCTTTCCTCCATCGGCAGAAACATGCAGGCTCGACAGGTGAGGTTCTGGACCATGGCCTGCCGAGCGTGGTTGGGTCCGAGACAGGACTCACAGTACGGGTGCTTGTCTTCCTTCTGGATGTACCCGCTAACACATCCTGCGTAGCACTTGAATGGTTGGCTGAGATCCATAGTGGTCTTCTTATCTTGCTAGTAGTTTTCAGTTGGTGAAAAAATTTTGGGAGCAGTTCCTCGGTCGAGAGGGGTTCTTATGGACCGAGGGCGTGGGCCCACAGCAGGTGGGCGTGGACTAGAAGTTTTCAAATGTTGGTGCAAAGCACAGGGTAAACCCAAAAGGCGTGGCTTAAAGGGCTACGCCCACAGGAAATAGAACTCACAGAGATCCAGTTTTCTAAAGCAGATTTCAAAAAGAATACAATTTTTGAAAGACTTATAGAGTTCTTGATGTATTTCTATGTGGAAAATATTTTTAAAAAATTAAATGGCTGAAAAATAATCAAATTTACAAAAATCACAGCAACCATCTCTTGAATGAGCAGAATGTTTTGATACAAAAAAGTTAAAGAACCACAAAGTATGCGGAAGTATGCCAGATATGTACAGAAAATACAAATAATAATCAAACAATGAGTGAATGCTGACTTTGAAAACATTTAATTATAATAACACGAAGTACTTGATGCAAAAATCGATTGGAAATACAGGTAGTCCTCGACTTACGACGCCCTCGACTTACGACGTTTCGGACTTACGTCACACATCTCATTAAAAATATATATTTAAATAAATAAATAAATGTACAGTACTGTACAGTTACCAAGCACTTAGCCTATCCTAACACCGTTTTTAAAGACTAAGGAGTGAGTTGAATTTTCTCCCTCCTCCCTAGCAGACTCCATTCATGGGAGCAAAGGAGCAATGAAAGGTTGTAAACACATCTAAAGATTTGAAGGATGCAAAATGAGTTCAATTTATTTTCTGAGGAAAAATAAATAAAAGAAAAAGCTAAATATTTCAAAAAGTTATTGCACCAATACTAAAAGTCAGAGCAGGATTGTCCTTGTTCATGTCTCCATGGGAGACAATTCAACTCACTCCTTCATCTTTAAAAACTGTGTTAGGAAAGGCTAAGTGATTGGTGACTGTACAATATTATACATTTATTCATTTATTTAAATAAAAAATTTTAAAAAAATTGTATGTACTCCGACTTACGGCAATTTCGTCTTACGAACGGTGCATAGGAACAGAACTCGTTCGTAAGTCGGGGACTACCTGTAACAGAAAAAAAACATTAAAAAGTAAAACTAGAGTGTGAATGCTGACTCGCCAAACTAAGAAGTTATTATATAAAAAAGAGATTATCTTTTTATTTCCTGTTTTTCTTAAAATAAAAACCAGAGTATAGTATCACAAAAAGATTGATGACTCCTTGTCATAAAATCCTCATGCATATGGGAAATGAAATCTCACTTTGATGGAAGACTTTCAATTTAGAGTCACCGATGGACTTCCATATACAAAGGCCAACAGAGCATATGAAAACATCCTTCTTCAGACCATTCCTACCTTTTTTTAATCACTGCCAGTTAAACAGACAAACAAAAAAAAGAGAGAGCAAAAAACAGGTTAAAGGAACAAAGGTGGTCTTTTTAGGCACACATGGCCATTTGCAATGACTGCCTTGTGAAGAAGACACATTAGTAAATAACAACGGGTTGATAACGATGAAAATGCACCATCAAATGTACTTCATGATGCTTTACGGCTGCCATTCACTGACATTTATATATCACTTTTTAGTGGTGGGCCAATGAAGCGCCGGCTTTGAAATAAAGTCGGCCATGATTCATGTCCGCCGCGTCAGTCTTACATTAATATTATGACCGTATCCATCATGTCGGCCATCTATAATGAACAGATGCTGTAAAACACAATTTGGCATGACAGGAGGGAGAGGTGGAGGGAGAGACTTTCATTGATGTTGCCTTTTAAATGGGCTGCGAAGCTCAAACTAGTACTGATCTTTTTTTAAGTCCTGCAAAAATGAAGCTTGGGAACAAGTTTAAGTTTCTTTATTGTCATTTGTGTCATATGTGGTACATGAGGTGGAATGAAAATGTGTGCTCAAGGTCCCAGTTACATCCAAAAATAGCAATAATATAAAGTATAAAAAGAAACAGTATAGAAGCATCTAAGACACACAGGCTAAACGATACGCTAAAAAATCTAAGATATACGCTAAACTCTAAACAGTAGCCTGAACATGAGTCTGTAGTGCGTAGATGGGTTTGAATGAATACAGCAAGTGAACCAGAATAAAGAGAAAAAAAAACTATTAAACACACAACCATGTTTGAGTAAAAAGCATAAACTACAAGACACTTTGTTACAGACAGTTGATGTACATGTGATATTTAGCTAACTTTAAGTCAACTCCATTAAATATGGCAGCCACAGCTAAGCAAACAAACATCTATACTTCTGTTTTACAGATACTGATCTAAAATTTGGCATGGTAGTAGTAATCCCCAATTAACCCCTAACAATAATGGATTATACTAAATCTAAACATGCTGACTCATCGTTCACACAACTTGTTTCCTGTTTTTTTTTCCCCAAAGGTTTTTGCATCTAATTGCTTCTGTATACTTTGTGCTATTTTAACTTTTTACATGGGAACAAATTCACATCATCCAGGAGATGGGTGCTATGACTTGTTTATTGGTAACTTTTATTCTATTTAAAATATTTATTTACAAACATTTTCCTATAGAAATACATTATTACTGTCCCTCAATACGTTGCGGTTCGACATTCGTGGATTCCCTCTTTCGTGGGTTTTCAACGTAAGATTGTACACAACACACGATTGGCTGATTAATGGAAGGTGACCAACCATAGCATTGTGCTGAGGGGTGGACTGGCCATCGGGAGCACCGGGACATTTCCCGGTGGCCTGGCCCGCTCCCTGAGCAGTAACGAGTAGGAAAGGCAGACACTGAGTGAGGGACTACTGATTAAAGAAGCTTTGTCTTACATAAACATTGTTCTCTTTAAAATATGCTACATTGTGGTTGTTCCATTTGTGTAATACTTTTTTCCACTATTATCTTTTAGCTAGCCTTTTGTTGTTTTATGCTTTAAAGCTATTTGCTACTGTATTTGTCTCATTGTTTGTTTAGCCTATATCTTGTATTTTTAGCATATCATTAACGTTTGTTTAGCATTTATCATAGTGTATATCTTAGATCTTATACACTGTTTGTTTTTATACTTTATATTTTTCCTTTTTTTTTTTGGTTATAACTGGGACCTTGAGTACACTGTTTTGTTCCACCTCTTGTATCACGTGACGCGAATGACAATGAAGAACCTTGAACCTTAAAAGGAAACATCTTGCGGTTTGGATGCATCATGTGGCCTGTTGTTTGTTCGGCCTTCAACCTTGACACCTACACATTTTCAGACCCATAGAAGATTAAAAACATGTTTCTTTTGCTGTAAGTTGTAAAAAAAAAAAAATATATATATATATAATTTTGTCATGTGTTATCTCGTGTCCTGGAAAGAGAAGTGACTGGAGGACACCTGGCCTAAAGAGAAGACGTGCATCCGACGGATTGTTAGTTGTCAAAAAGCCATTACTGTAATGAAACAAGGAGAAAGATGATCTCGTGTTCAGCTGGACTCAGTCCCTTCCCACAAAAAAAAAACAAAAACAAAAAAAAAACATGAACGTACGATTCACAACCCATCCACTTCCAAAAAATACCCGACAGCTCCAGCACCATATTTGTCCACTGCCATAGTGTTTTGTGGCGAGCAGTGGTCCATAGGTGTCTTCTGTTGTCTCATGGACACAAACTGGAGGAGTCTTCATGTTCCCTCCGACAGATCCTTTTAGCTCACTGACAGATTCCATGTCTGGTCTCAGCTGTGATTTCTGCTCTTTGTTCTCCTGCATTTGCTAAACAGCCTGATGGTGAAAATCACCATGGTCTTTGTGAAAGCATCATTTTTATGAGGCATCGAACATTAAATATTACCTAAAAGTATAAATGTCACCACTGACTGATAGGGAAAGGTGGGTCTGTGATGTTGTTTCTGTGCGTGTGTTTGTCCGTTAGCAAAGTATTTCATGAATGACAAAACAGGTTTAAACCAAACTTTTACAAAATGATCATTGGATACACATCTTCATAATTATTTACCTATTGGCAGATCAAAGACGGCGGCCACAGCTAAATGACGTTAGCCAACACAATAATGGCTATAACTTGGCCAAATTTGCAGATATTTTGCATAAATTTGTGAGGTGGTAGCTGAGAGTTGCATACAAAATATGTGCCAAGAGCAAACACATTGTGTAAGATCTCACTGTATGATGTCAGATTATACATATTTTTTTAAAGGTTTGACCAAAGTTCCTCTTTTTCTACAGCGATCATTTAAAACCCAGTCATGAAAAGCTGCAGGTGGCATATCTTCAAGAAATGCAAGGCCTTTAATAGTGTGAATGTTTACGAAGTATTCACACTTTTGTGATAATTTTTTTCTTCCAGACATTTTTCGACATCTTTCTCGTTCCACAATTTTTGTGCTATTTCAACAGATCATTAATCAAAATGTTCAGCTCTTTCAGGACAATCCTGCTCTGACTTTTAGTATTGGTGCAATAACTTTTTGAAATATTTAGCTTTTTCTTTTATTTATTTTTCCTCAGAAAATGAATTCAACTCATTTTGCATCCTTCAAATCTTTAGATGTGTTTACAACCTTTCATTGCTCCTTTCACATGTTGTTCTGCTTCAGCTTCCTTGTGCAAAGTTGAACTTTTTCGGCTACTTTCAGCTGTTTTTTTCCCCCAGCTGTCTTTCTGCTAACTACAACATTTTTGTGCTTCTTCCAACTTCTTTCTGCTAATTTCAGCGTATTATGCTCCTTTCAGCTAATTTATCCAAGTTTCAGCTTTTTCTAATATTTCAGCTACTACAGAATGTAGGTGCTATATGCTAATTTTAGCTTTTTCAGCTAATTCCACAATTTTTTTCAAGGATTCAATGATTCAAGTTTTTTTAAAATTGCCATTCGCATCACATGTTGTACATGAGGTGGAATGAAACTATGTACACAGAAAAAATACAAATTGTAAAGAAAAACAGTATTAAGATCCGAGACATGAACTAAGAAATAAGCTAAACTAAGAATACACTAAGCATTAAAAGTACAAAACAATGCACCAAAAAAGAGTATCACAAACAAAAGTCTGTGTGAGCAGATGAGGACGAATGAACACAGTAACACAAAATAAATCAGCAGTATGAGATCAGCAGCATGGATGGTCAGCAGCACAGATCAACAATCAAGTGGAATTACAGTGATTTTTCACAGTACAGGTAATCCCCGACTTACGAGCGAGTTCCGTTCCTACGACTATCTCGTAAGACGAAAATCTCGTACGTCGGAACACGAAACATGTGTTCTCGTAAGTCCGGATTTTCGGTTGTAAATCGGAAAATTTATGCTAGCGCTACAACGAACACTCGTTTTTCAACACAAACATTCATACTAGTACTAGTTCATAAACATGCCTAGAAACTTGTTTCCAAACGGTTAGCTAACACACTTTCATCTAAAAATGCATAAAAGTGCTGTATTTTTTGTATGCTCTTTACAAATTTACTGTTCGTTAGTGAGCTTGTAAGTCCGGAACCTCGTATGTCGGTGTTCTCGTAGGGAACCACCTATTCTGGTTAGAGATTCATGAGTCAAACAGCTAGAAGCTGTTCCTCAGTCTAGTGGTTCTACACCTATTGATCCTTAACCGTCTGCCTGAGGGGAGCGGGACAAAAAGTGTGTGTGCTGGGTGAGTGGGGTCCTTCATGATGCAGGTGGCCCTCTTCCTGCATCTGGAGATGTGATGGTGGGGAGACTGACTCCAACATCTTCTGTGCAGCCTTCACCACTCTCTGCAAAGCTTTCCTCTCTGCAGCTGTGCAGCCTCCATGCCACACGTTGATGCTGGAGCACAGGATGCTCTCCACTGCACACCTGTAGAAGGAGGTGAGGACTGAGCTTCCCAGACCAGCTCGTCTCAGCCGTCTGAGGAAGTAGAGTCTCTGATGAGCTTTCTTGATCAGGCTGGTGGTGTTGTTGCTCCAGCTCAGGTTGTCATTCAGGAGCACACTCAAGTACTTGTAGCTGGAAACCACTTCCAATGCAGATCCTCTTATGTTCCGGGAGGGGGGTATTCCATCTGAAATCCACGACCATCTCCTTCGTCTTCTTCACATTGATGTGACGGTTTTGCAATAGTTTCAAAAATGTTCAGCCCAATTTAGCAAAACTGTGCTCTCTCAACTTCCTTCTAGTAACGTAAATTTCTATTAATTATTTTAGCTATTTTTCAGCTTTTTTGTTGTTGTTAATTTCAGCTTTTATCAGCTAATGTCCACTTTTTTGTGCTCATTTCTGCTTCTTTCAGCCTAATTGGTCAAATGTTCGTTCTCATTTGTTCTCCTAATTGAAGCTTGTTCAAACCTTTCAGCTAGACTTATAGCATTTAAAAGCTAATTTCAGGTGTTTTCAGATAAATTTAAGTTTTTCATGTTAATTTCTACTACTTTCAGCCAAATTAACTTTTTATGCTAATTTCAGCTTGCTATGCTCCTTTCAGCTTTTTTCAGAGAGTTTCAGCTTGTTCTGCTCTTTCAGCCACTATTTTGCTCTTTTGATGCAAATTTTAGCTTTTTCAAATCCACATTTTCTGAGCTAGTTTCAGCTTTTTCCGCTTCCACGTGGTAATTTAAGCTTTTTTTGGCCATTTCATCTACTTTTCATTTATGTATTTTTTTTGCTAATTTCAGCTTTTTTAAGCTATTTTTTGTGCTCATTTCCGATTATTTAAACTTAATTCAGCAAATGTGTGTTTTTCTGCTTTCTTCTGCTAACATTGGATTGTTCTTTCATTTCAGTTACATTTTTTTTTTAAATTCAGCAAATTTCAAATGTTGTTCAGCAAGTTCTTCTGCAATGAGCATCCACACCATTTTTTCACAGGAAAAGCAATTAGTCTAGTTTGAGGTCTGTCAACTAAAAATCTGTCTGTTATTTTGTAAAACTTGCTTTTCAGTTTATGACTCTGGAGCAGGGGTCACCAACCTTTTCGAAACTGAGAGCTGCTTCGTGGGTACGGAGTCATACAAAGGGCACCAGTTTGATAATTTCTTCGGAAATAACAAAGCGTAAATTGAAAAAAACTGTATAATAAACATATTTTTAAGAACATATTTTTAAGATTTACATTTAAAAATATATATAAATACAAAAAAAGAATAACAACTGAATAAAATGACATTTTAAATGGAGCTTAGTAGGGAGTAGTGCTATTTTTAGAACAGGTCCGAGGGCACCTCAAATGGTCCTTGGGGGCACCCGGGTGCCCGCGGGCACCATGTTGGTGACCCCTGCTCTGGAGCATCTGGATGGGGGTGTCCAGACTTTTGCCTTCACTCTTTCTGATCCTCTATAACTTGTCACACGGTATTTTCTTGTTTTGCGGCACAAAAGACAAAAACTTGAAAATGTATTCACTTTAAAAAAATAGAATCAAGTAAATCAACCGAATGAAACAAACCAGATTGGAAGCAATCACCTAATTTGTTTGTGCAGAAAAGTTAATAGACGTTAACAAGCCAAACGTAGATTTAGTATTCGTGTGCAAGTGTGAAATTAACCAAGCTCGTCTGCTGTAATTTAAACCTTTAGCGTTTGATAAACCCAATCTACGTGCTTTGCGGAGAATATTTGGTTCTGATGTTGGCCATGGAGAAGCAGCAGCTGCTGCGGTGAGAACTGCGAGCGTCCATCACCGTCCATCGTACGCTAATATCTCGGGGCATCGGCTGCTTCTCCAGCAGCAGAACTAACAAGTTAAGCCCAAACACTGGGTCTGCATGGCGGAGTGGGGGTTTAATGAATGTGTTGGGAGAGGAGGGGGGCGCATGCATACATCAAACACAGACGCTCGGTCAATATTGGGGTATGAAGAATCAACACTGCTTTTTTTTCTTTTTTTTTAAGCAAAGGCTCAAACATCACAGTGTCGGTTGCCGGGTCGGGAGCATTTCCCGAGGCCCGGATCGCCATTTCTCATTTGTTGCATTAGTGGGAGAGACAGCATCCAAACAAAATTTCCCTGAGCGAAGAAGGGGGGGTGGATGTTTGCATGCAAAACAAGACTGTGTGAAATATTCAAACAAACAAAAACTACTGAAAAATTTGCATTTTTTTGAAACTGTGTTTTTAGAATCAAACTTAGTTTTTTTCTGGATTTAGAGAGAAAAGTGGAACTTTAGACACTTTTATCTTTTCACCTTTGACAAACAATGTAAGATATTTTAAAACATTAATTTCATTCTTATAAAATAAATAATTAACTGATGTTTTTTTCATTCATTCAACCTGTATTTATACAGGTTAGTCCCAGTGAGCTTCGAGGACTCATTTACAAGAGAGACCTGTTTTTAAACGAAGAACACAGATGAGGTACAGACAACAATAGACAATCATATAAAAGCATGCAAAATAAAAACTAAACAAAAACAGCTACATTATAAAGAGATGTAAAATACAAAAAACAGGAACATGTCTGTGGTGGGTTTTGCCATGAACTCAGCAGATGTTTGAAGCCACTTAAGAGAGGTCAAGATCGAGAGCATCAGATCTTTTTGCAAGATATTCCATGAAACGGGAGCAGAGTAGGAGAAGGTCCTTTTGCCACATTCGGTCTGCACTGGGGGTACACTGCATGTAATAATGTCCTGAGAGTGTACGCTGTAGCTGCACTCACGCAAAGACATGTAGGAGGAGATGTATGAAGGCAGCAGACCAAGAAGTGATTTAAAGATGAAAATGTACAAGTGAGAGAGTGTGTGTGAAGTTAATGATGTCCAGTTAACCAGTGAATACAGGGTGCAGTGGTGGGTATGGTGGTTACAGCCAGTTATGAATCTTAATGCACCATGATAGACAGCATCCAACATCTGCATGGTGTTTGTAGGATCATTCCTGTAAATAATGTCACCATAATCAAAGGAGGGAAGGAAAGTCGCAGATACAAGGCGTTTCCTAACATTCAATGTTAGACATGATTTATTTCAGAAAAAGAAACTCAGTTTAACTTTCAGTTTCTTTTCCAAGTTTTCGACATAAGGCAGAGATGTGCATCGACCAAGATACCCAAGTATTCATAAGAATCAACAAACTCAATAGGAACACCATGCAAAGATTAGATAGAAGGAAGGACTGCTTGTATCAACTTCCTGTTTGAAAACAACATCCCTTTGGTTTTATCAGCATTTATCAGCAGTTTGAGATGGAACAAATTATGACTGAATGATGTCAAATGCAGACTGTAAGAGATGGAAAACCTTAGCAACTGTTTTAGCTCGACATTAAACTACTGTGTCGTCATCATAGAAACCACATCATGAATGATCTGACCTACATTACTTATGTAGATTGTGAAGAGGGTGGGTCCTAAGACTGAACCTTGTGGTACACCATCGTTAACAGTTAGATAACTGGAAGAAGTGCCATTATGTTGAACACATTGCTTTTGATGTTCATTTAATGTTTACCATTAACATACTCATCAGAAGTTCATTTTCAGGCATTTTTAAAAAATAACTGATTTGATCACCTATTTAGCTAATTTTAGAGCTTTGAATTAGAATAATCCCATGCTGAGTAACAAGCAGTGATGGGAATAACGGAGTTACAAATAAACGGCGTTACAAACGGCGTTATTTTTTTCATTAACGGGTAATCTAAGTAGTTACTATGTCTATCGTTACAACGCCGTTACCGTTACAAACACTAAATGCGGGTACGTTATTTTGTCATCCGCGCGCTGGCTCTCGTAAACTGTTTACTTTTTTCCCTTGGTGAGGGAGGACGGAGCAGAGGGGAGGGAGGGTGGAGGCAGCAGAGGGGAGGGAGGGTGGAGGCAGCAGAGGGGAGGGAGGGGTGAAACAATAAGGATGATGCTGATTGGCTAAGATAGAGTGTCAGGCAGAGGTCAGCCAATCAGAGGTTCTGTTGTTCAGTTCACACACGCTGCAGCCTGCAGCTTCAAATCTGAAAAGTTAGCAGAAGTCCTGCAGCAATGGCGAGTCTGGAGGGAAAGTTGGCGTTTTCAAAGTGGAAATACAGAAATTACTCTACTCTCCTTGAGGTAAAAGGCAAGAACGTGCGTGAAGTGTACATTATGTCCCGGAGCGAAGTGTACGTCCGTCGTAATCTGATCTGATGAAGCATCTCAACTGCTCAGGTAATTCAGATTTTTAGTACTGTTTTAAAAGTACGTCATATTGTTAAAATGGTTCTTTTGTTTTTAAGAAAATACTTGAAGAACCAGTTGTGTGAGGGTTTGATTTTATTTTACACTACAAAGCACTTATTTTAACTGTTTACTTTTATTTCTAAGAAAACACTTGAACAGTACAGGGTGTACATAGAGCTGAAAACACAATTGTTATATTATTTTGTTAACCTGTATTTTGTAATGAAGAAAAAACTTGAAGTATAGTATGTCAACCAGTCATGTTCTGTTGAGGTGCTGTAAGCATTTCTACTTAAAATTCGTAGATATATCTAAACTTAAACCAACCAAACAAACAATAGTTACTTTCCCTAGTAACTAATTACTTTTATAGGTGAGTAATTCAGTTACTAACTCAGTTACTTTTTGGGAGAAGTAACTAGTAACTATAATTAATTACTTTTTTAAAGTAACATTCCCAACACTGGTAACAAGTTAAATTGATTTTAGTCAAATCTTAAAAATACTAATCTACACAATCTTGTCCATTATCTCCAGATATGTTAGTACTCAGAGTATGTGTTAGGGATGTCTTTCAGCTACTACCACAAATATTTTTTTTAATATCTGTAATTTTAACAGTTATGGCCATTTTTTTGTGTTAGCTAATGTTGATTAGCTGTGGCAGCCATCTTGAATTTGTGTGCCTCCAATGACTAATCAGTTTTATTAGTCTGTGAAAAGTTTACTTACTGTATTTTTCGGACTATAAGGCGCACCGGATTTAAAGGGGCATTAAGGGAAACAAAACAGTCAGATAAGTCAAACTTTATTAAATTAATTCACAATAACCACATAAAATCAGTTTGAGTTCGGTAAGCACAACCAGAATTAATACATAAGGTGCACATAATTATAAGGCTCACTATTGATTTTTGAGAAAATGAAAAGATTTTAAGTGCACCTTATAGTCTGAAAAATACGGTACTCAGAGCTTCATTATGATCTGTCTACTAGTAAATTAAATGTTTTTCCATTAGACCAGAAAAAAAAAAACATGCTTTCCCGCCACCTAAACCCCTGACAGACTTCCTGCACGGCTGTAATTTGTTAATCAAATCACCTGATATAAGTTGGGCAGTCTGCTTGTGATAAAAACCTGAAGAGGAAGAGGAGGGATATGTTCTAATAATAGAGCAGTTAGACTTGTGGCCTGCAGATGACAGGAAGAGAGGCCTGTCATGAGGAATGCCTTTGTTATTTTCCAATCCTGAGAGGAAATGAATTTCTTGTGATTTTTCAGAAACGCTGCCCGCGGGCGCCGGTGCTTCGAGGAGAAAAGAGAGTCTGTTGATGAAATGACGAAGAGCGTTTTGAAAGACTGAACGCGGCCTTTGTGAAGGCCTTCAATGATGTCATCTGATGCTGCAGTTAAGAAGTCCGGACAACTTTGAACGCATCCAGCGATGCAAAAACCTCTGATGGAATCCATCTTTGAAGAGCACGTACGGCCAAAAAGCTGAGCAGCAATCAGGATTAAAAGTTTGGAGAAGGATTTAGTCGATCTACAAAGTTTTGATAGATGAGCTCACAGTTGAATTTGTTTGTTGCTTGTTTAGATGTTTGGTTCTCTGTGCTGTAAACTGATCAGGGTGGGGTCGTATAAAGTCCATTAGCATGATAATAAAACGGTGAACAGACCATGTGCTCCGTGGAAGCTCAGCCAGCTCGTTCTGCTGTAAGTCTGCTTTGGCCGCAGCTCCCCCTTGTTCTTGGAACCGCCATCAAATGGCACATAGCGCCATAATCGGAGCAATTTTTTCCACCCAAACATCTTCAACTTCCGCCGCAAAGAAACGGATCCAAGAGCGCCACAACCACAAAAAAAAAAAAAAAAAAAAACGGGCCGCACGTCAACTTCTGATTCCAAAACGTTAATGATGGAGATCAAAAGGAGCTTCAGAGACAACTCGTCCTTTGTGTTGTTGAGTGTTGCGTTCAAACGCCGCCTTTGTAGGTTGACTAAAAGCCCAGAAAGTAGTTTGATTAAACAGGTATGTGGGATGGTTCGACATATTGAAGACACTAATTACTTCTGAACGCTCTGTGGTGCGCGGTGCTGGATGAGGATGAGGAAAGGCCGCTAGGCTCAGGCAGAATGTGGCTTTTTTTTTTCTTTTAAAATAATCTGAGCAGATCCAACAAACACAATCTAGATTATTTCATATGAAATTAATGTCACTTGCCTCATTTCCATCATAGATGGGGAGGACTTTAATGCCCTACAGCTTGCTGCATGTCAGCAGCTGTGCAGCAGAGGAACACTTCGGTAAAATATAATTTTAAAATTAATAGAAACACTGCAGCAAAAACTACAAGTTATTGAAATTGTATGTTACTTAATATTTAAAGCAATGGACTCTTGTGACTGACTTCAGCTAAAACATTTCTGTACAACAACTGGGGTGAAATTACAGACATGGGCAACTTAAGGCTCAAGGGCCAAAAGTGGCCCTCCATTAGGCCCCCAATATGGGACCCTGTACACAATTTCGTTCCACCACATATGCCACATGAGATGCAAATGACAATAAACAAACCTTGACCTTGATATCCTTAATTCAAAATAATGCAACAAACAAAAAGACTGATAAAAAAATCCATCAATTTATAAACAAGACAAAGAAATTTAGATTACCGGTAAACATTTTGCGCAAAACTTTTTAGTCATTGTGTTTCAAGAACTAGTGTGAACCTTAAATACTTGGAAACAGAAATATATGAGTTTGTTTTACATATTATCGTTAACATGTGTAACATGCTAAGCTAATATGTATAATAATGTCGCAAGAGCCAGTTTACAATACCGTATTTTTCGGACTATAAGGTGCAATATCAATGAGCGGGTCTGTTTGCATACATATGGTGCATTAAGCAAAACAAAACTGTCAAATAAGTCAAGCTTTATTCATCTCATTCACAATAACCACATTAAATCTGTTTGAGGTCAGTAAATACAACCAGAATTAATACGTAAGGCCCACCGTCGATTTTTGAGAAAATTAATGGATTTTAAGTGCACCTTATAGTCTGAAACATACGGTATGTCTTATATTGGGGCGGCTGTGGCGTAATGGTAATGGCAGTCGTCCCCCAATCGGAAGGTTGGAGGTTCGAATCCCGGTTCCCCACACCATGTGTCGTTGTGTCCCTGGGCAAGACACTTAACCCCGAGTTGCTCCCGGTAGGACTGGAAAGGCGCCTTGCATGGCAGTCTGCCACTACCGGTGTATGAATGGGTGGATGGTTGGTATTGTAAAGTGCTTTGGGGCTCCTCACAGGGGGCTAGAAAGCACTACTGTATATAAATAAGCTCCATTCACCATATTCCTAAAGGATACTGGAAATAAGTTTTTATAAAGCATGACAATTGTGCTACAATGAGAAAAATCCTGAAAAGAGCTTCTAGATTGTTGCCCATAGCTTTTTGCACTCAACCTGTAAGTTCCCTCCTGCAAGTGGTGGGCCCACGGGAATCCAAATTCATGTACCGTATTCGTCGGTCTATAACACGCAGTTTTTTTGCTCATTTGAATGTCCTGCGTATTGTACACCGAAGTGCGTTAATTATGGATTTTTTTCCCATATTTTTAGACCCATTTTTGGCTCTGATTGGCCGTTTTTCATTTTGGGCAAAAAAATGGTGCAGTACCACTTTTGTCCGCTAGGGAGACACTTCCAGACCGTTTCTAGCTCATGTGTCCGAAAAAAGCCTCCTCTGGTCGGACTGACTATGTCGCTGCCCACCCCCTGGTCTGGATGTAGCTGCATTTAGCTGTGAGTTTCGCTGTTTTTGTTAGCAAGATAACTCATAAACCACACCGCAGATTTTTAAATCCAGCTGATTTGAACATTTCATGAATTGGTTAAGCTCGTGACACCCTTGTGCTATAATGTCAGCTAAGAAATATATATTTTTCTCGCAAAGAAATAATTGTTTTTACCGTGTTTTCTTGTGAAGTCCTTCGTACTCGCTCGCTTCTGTGGCCGCCATTTTAATCAGGGCAAATGAGGCGCTGACGCGTCACGTAGCGGTGACGCATAATAGATGCGTGGTAAACACTGAAGCGTATTATTTACGGATTTTTCAAATATATTGGCAATAATTGGACAAAGCGTGTTATACACAGGAGCGTGTTAAACTCCGACGAATATGGTAGCTCATCCAGGCTGAACATGACCATGGACAGGTCATCAGGAAATCCACAACAAGCTCCTTCTCAAGGCCTGGCTCCATGGTGGGGATCCAACATTCCACATTTTAAATTATTTAGTTTGTTTTTAAGGTTTTAAACAACCTT
>JBBPBX010086746.1:0-14837 GCA_038048925.1 Garcialebias charrua
CAACTTCAATAAAGACTGAGTACAGCTGGAATTGGGATACTGAATCTATTAAATATTTGGATGTATCACTACCGCGGGACCTCTCGAGACTGTTTGATTTAAACTATGGCCCTTTAAATTCAAAAATAAAATCAGACATACGGTACATACATGGAATGTTATTCCCTTTTTAAGTTTAAAATCCCAGATAGAATCCATCAGGATGAATATACTGTACTTCCATAGATACTGTACTTATTTCAGTGTTTACCAGTCAAAATCCCACCTAAACAGTTTTTATATTGGGACAGGTTAAAGGTTCACTATGTAATTTCTGTAAAACGCTGGGACTTAGAAAAATTTTCATCATGTAAAAGCATTCTGCTCCCTCCTCCTCAGAGCCATATATGGCTCTGAGGAGGAGCCACAGTCCGTTCTCTGTTGAACTTGAGTTCTGCAGCTCCGCCCCCTGCTGTGTGTCCGCTCGGAGCCGCTTCAATATTCTGTGATTATATGTTAATAAAACGTTTTTAAAAATATAATAAAACCATGGAGCACTTGTCCAACAACACACAAACCAGCAGAAATCAGCAGAGGTTCACGCAGCCACGTTGGACATGATTTAATTCGCTCGTGACTTCCTCATGTCTGTCAGTGCAGGTCTGGTATGTCTGGCTGGTCATTGTCCGGGTCACTCTGTGTTTTTATAAATGCTGATAGAGAAGCAAGGGGACTATAGTTTTTTTCAGAGATTACTTTGTCTAACATCAGTCTGTCAGTAGATAGTGACAGAGTGAAGAAATATGTTAAAAACATATTGTTAGAAAAGTTACAGACTGCATTACAAAGTTACATAGTGCAGCTTTAATAGCAAGGTATTTGTGGCAGGGGGAAAAAAAGCCAGTATTAAATTCAAGACACTACAATTAAGAAAAGAAAGGGTGGAATGGGCCTTCCCTGTTTACAGGATTATTACCATGCAGCCCAACTGAGACCTTTAGTGTGTCTGTGTTCACCAACATACACTGCAGCATGGAAGGAAATAGAAGGCACAACAATAAAATGAATCCCAATAACGGCTCTACTTAGTAGGGGTGTAACGGTACGCTAAAATCACATTTCGGTTCAGTTCAACTACAAGGAGGGCTCGGTTCGGTTTATTTTCGGTTTATTTTCGGTACAAAAAACAAGACAAAATAAAGACTTACAAAATGTTTATTTTGAAAATATGCCAAAAATATATTTTGATTGTATTGTAGTAATAAATAAAAGTGACCCATTTGGATGATATTTTAAATAAACAGCACTCTACAATAAATAAAATATATGAACAATAATAAAAATCTTAATAAATACAATAACAGTCAGAACCAGAACAATAAGCAGCAACAGACTGTTTACAATCTAACTAATCAAGTTTTTGTTCAGTAGCAGCAGTGTGGCTGTATTTGTCCTCATTACTGTACTCACAACCTCTTCTTGGTGGGACAGGTGCTGGAACAGTCCAGAGTTCAGTTCAGTCATCACACACGTCTTAGCTGCAGCAGGTGATCTCTGGTGGATGTCTGTCCCTGAAGTGGGAGAGAGATGCTACCTCTGTCACAGACTGGAAATAAAACACAGAGATAAAAAAAATAAGTTAATAAGATTATGATTTTAAATAAAAAAGATTATTTAGATAATAATAATAAAAGAACAATATCTCTTCTTGAACGGTTGAAGCTCGCAATCATCATCATCATCATCATCATCATCATCATCATCATCATCATCATCATCATCATCATCATCATCATCATCATCATCATCATCAGAACTCAGCTCCAGGGCTTGTTGACATCAGTTTTAGTTTTTTCATAAAGTTCTGAACTTTTTGAGTGATGGATGTTCGTAGCGAGGATCAATAACTTTAAAGGGATTGTGACATGATTTTGTAAATTTGAATATTTGTCAGAACATATATATCTTATATCATTGAGCTCTGGTCGTTTTTGCATAATAAATTATAAATATATTAAATTTTTATTCCAAGTTATGGTAGTCATTTCTCTGGGACACGCCCCTAAAATTCCGTGCATTCCGCAAAACCGTCATTTGACGTACACGTGGGGAGCCGCTGCTCAACGCGCATGTAATTAATAATGGCGGAGCATGTCGACTCAGACGAGTGCAGCATTTCTAGTGTTGATCTAAGCGATTTGTCTTCAGTTTTGGAAGGTCAATATAAGCAGTAGAAGTTTTAATCTTGCTCAAATCATTTTATTGTATACTCTATTAATGGAAAACTTATTAACTTTTACGATTCAGCTTTAAAAAAACGTGCAGGGAGCTTCGTGGCTTTGAGCATGTCCGATTGCGTTTGAGATCTATCATTTTAAGACAGTAAATCATCCAAAACTCTCATTAATAGACTCTCCCCAAATAAAAACAAACAACAGATCGTACCTGATTGCGCCGACATAATTTAAAAATACCTAAATAGCACTCCGTGTTGACTCGGATCTATGCTAATGTCTGTTAGCAAGCAGATGTCGGCAGATAGACCTCACGTCTGACATATATCTTTTTTAAACAGTAAATCATCCAAAACTCTCATTAATAGACTCTCCCCAAATAAAAACAAACAACAGATCGTACATGATTGCGCCGACATAATTTAAAAATACCTAAATAGCACTCCGTGTTGACTCGGATCTATGCTAATGTCTGTTAGCAAGCAGATGTCGGCAGATAGACCTCACGTCTGACATATATCTTTTTTAAACAGTAAATCATCCAAAACTCTCATTAATAGACTCTCCCCAAATAAAAACAAACAACAGCTCGTACCTGATAGGCAGTAAGATGGTCGCTGCAGACATAGGACTCTCAGTAGGAACCCATCGGTCACAAGTTCTCTGTACTTCCATTCTAGGCAAAGTTTCTCATCTTTTGGGAATTTGTGAAGGCTCACTTGTTCACTGCTGATATTAGAACACCCAAATGCGCTACAACGTGACAGCATTTTTCAAGTTACACCAAAAAAAAAAGAGTCGATCTTTCACCAAACAAAGGGGCAAGCCAGGCTCCGCCTTATGCCCAGTGCCCACGTGTACGTCACATGAAGATTTGCATTAATTCACGGGGCGTGTCCCAGAGAATTTATGGTAAAAAATTACCATAAATTGGAATGAAATTTTAATATATTTATAATTTATTATGCAAAAACGACCAGAGCTCAATGATATAAGATATATATGTTCTGACAAATATTCAAATTTACAAAATCATGTCACAATACCTTTAAAGCCTGCGTCATAAACAACATTCATACTTAGATTCAGATCTTTAAAAACTCATACAGTTTGTGTTATTGCTCTGGACCGCTCTGATTACCTGATAAAAGTTGTTTAAATGCAGCTGCTTTTGGCGGTGTTTCTGCAACAGCTGCTGTTTCTGTTCACATTCCGATGACGTAGTTTCCAGCGCGTTCACGTTAGACGTGTTGCTGCTGCAGAGAGCTGCGTCACGTAGCTGCTGCAGAGTCTTCATGAAACAATGTCCACAAACACAGCTTTGAATGTGCGCTCGTCTTAACAAGAAAGCCATAACGTTCCCAAACAGGAGACCGGAGCGAGCAGCTAATGGCTAATAATGCTGCGCGTGCTGCGCGATAATAGCTCCGTGCTGAAACGCGCCAGGAAATTTTGTTCCGTGGCGCATATATTAACGTTCAATGAGTGAAAAAATAACTGAAACGGTACGTAGGTGGACCGAACCGAACGTGGCGTACCGAAACGGTTCGGTACACCCACTTGTACCGTTACATGCCTACTACTTAGTCATCATAAAATTCAAGAAGAATACCAGATCCCAGAAGACCATATAACAGGTACCATAGCTTTTTGAAGTCCTGGCAGGTTGTAATTAAAAATTGCAGATTAGGTGATGCAGCTAAAATTTTGAGGTGGTGTACCTACAACTTGGATTTCATACCAAACAGAACAGACAACAGATTTAACTTATGGACCTCAAAAGGATTAACTACCTTTTATTCATTTGTCCACAAAAGGACATTTCAGAGTTTGAAACCTTACAGGACCATGGACTGGGAAAAGATGATTTCTTTAGGTACCTACAGGTGAAACATTATTTTAATAAAAATCTAAAAGGGACGTTAGAAAAAGACAATTCAAAATTCATGGAAGTATTTTTATCATTAATTAAGCCCTGATCAGACAACAAAATTGTCTCCAAACTGTACAATGCTATACAAATATCCAGTGGTGGGCCTCCGACCGCTAGGGAGCGCTAATGCGCTAATCCGCTTATAGCGTAGCTAAATAATCAGTTAGCTTTACAGCGGATTAACTAACTTTTATAATTCATACGCAGATTTGCGCTATTTTTATTTAAAATGCAGTACCGCTAATAACTAATTATCTATCAGTAAAACCGAAAAAACTTATTTACAGGCCCGGACGACTGCTAACAGACCATATCCTGTCAGCGCCGGATGTGGTCCGTGACAAAAAAGCGTCCCCTCAGTCTCTTTACTAGAGCGAGCGCTCTCAGTTAGCAGCCAGTGTGTTACTCTGCAGCCTTATTGCTTGTTTTCGAAGAGTCAGACGAAGAGTTTTTAACATGGAGGGTGAACTTATGGATGTTTCTCAGCGGCCTACGCGACGCGTCTGGATTTTTAAAAGTATTTTCGCCACTGCCCTCTTCAAAATGGCGGCCGCGACGGCCACAGAAGATAAGGACTTTCCATGAAAACACGGTAAAAACAATTATTTCTTTGCTGAGAAAAATATATTTCTTATCTGACTTTATAGCACAAGGTTTTTCTGAGCTTAACCAGTTCAAATGGTCAAATCTGCTGGATTAAAAAAATTATTTCGCCAGTTGCCCTCTTCAAAATGGCGGTTAGCGTGTTAGCATTAGCGTCCGCTAGCATTGGTAATACATAAGTGCTTTTGAAATTGTGGACCTAAATAAATCCAATAAGTGCTTTAGAAATAGCGGAACTAATTTTTGGATTAGCGCTGCCCAGCACGGCAAATATCTAAACAAGAGAATACAGAATACATAAAGAAGAAATGGGAAAAGGAAATGAAAGTAATGATCACAAAGGACAACTGGGAGAAAATATGCTAACTACAATGGGTCTCGACCGGATCAAACACATGGCGGGAATTCTGCTGGAAAAATATTGTAAGATTTTTTGGCACACTCATTCAAAAACAACACCAAGGCAAGGGGGACGCTTGTTGGAGACTTTGTGGGTCTAAGGGAGCCAACAAAGCTGGGCAACGCTAATTAAAAAATTAGTTCCACAATTTCTAAAACGCTTATTAATTTTTTTAGGTCCACAATTTCAAAAGCACAAATGTCTTATGAAAATTAGGGGAAGCTAATCTAATCCGCTATTTATATATTTCTATATTATATATATATATATATATTTATATATAGCCGGCAGCGTTATCAATATTTGCACTACACTGCCAACTGAAAAGTAACAAAAATGATCCTAAAAGGATGAAATTACAAAAATCAAAGGATTTATTTAATACTTTACGTACATATATTCTATTCGGCCACGAAATTAACAAAAAATAGAATGATCTTTTAATCCCTAAAACCACGTTTAAATCTCAAATACACGGGTGTGTCGCCACCGCATTTATACATAAAAGTAACCCAAATACATGAAACTAACGACTCGCCGTCGAATGGTCGACACAAAACACACAATAAAATCATCCGGCCACGTTAATTTGGCTTGAAACAGCGGGGTTCTCTACGGATTTATCCAAGTACCCAGCACAAACAGTAGCCACAGAATTAGCCCCCGAGTTCACCTCTGAGTGACCCGGAAGATGTCAAGATGGAATAGTCCATTTTTAGTAGGGGGATAAAGAAATCGACCGTTTTTTTAATTGCGTATTTAATGATCGTTTTCATCGTAACTATAATTATTTTTATGTTAAATGTACATTAACAAGCAGGATCAATGTTAGTGATGTAGGTGACTGCACGGGGCGAGGCGGGGCCGGGGCCACTGCTGAAATGGGACCCCCAGGCATTTACCTACATGGTAGATCCGAGTCTGTTCTCAGCTCTGCCCCCCTCCCCCTCACACCCTTCCTCCTCTCTGCTGTTTACGGTGGGGAAAAAGGTAAAACAAGCAGCATAAGAGCTTGTAAATAAGTTTATTGGTTTTTACTGATAGATAATTAGTTATTAGCGGTACTGCATTTTAAATAAAAATAGCACAAATCCGCTTATGAATTATAAAAGTTAGTCAATTCACAAAAACGCTGACAAAAAGTTTAGGTCCACTGTAAGCGGATTAGCGCTTTAGCGCTACCTAGCGTTCATCTGCCCACCACTGGGAGCCAATCACTTCACTTCCACATTTTCTGGGAGTGCCAGGTAATAAGACCCTACTGGGAAGAGATCCACAAACATATTGAAAATGTATTTAACGTAAATATTCCATTCAACTGTGAAACTTTGTATTTGGGTAATTTAATGCTAGAAACATGGACCAACAAGGACAAAAAACTGTTGGCTATACGGTTGGCAGACAGTAAAAAAATATGTCATGAGGAAATGTTTAAAGACAAAACCACCCACAATTGATGAATGGATAGAAATAGTCTATCAGATTTATGTTATGGAAATATATATATTTTTTCCTCCAAGTGAAAAAGAAAAATTTTACCAGATCTGGACCAAATGGACTGAGTATGTAAAACTAATCAGATCTGACTTTTCTTGATTGTATTTGTGAATTATGTGATCCTGTCATTTGTTCTTATTGTTTATATGGTTAGATGTGGTATGGTGGAGATTTGTAGGTCAGATAGATAAGGAGGGGTGAGGTTGTGGATAGCTTTGAAAGTGAGAAGAATACTTTTGAAGATGATGCGTGATTTAACTGGGAGCAAGTGGAGCTGCTGCAGGACAGGAGTGATGTGGTTATAGGAGGAGGTTTGAGTGATGACATGGGCAGCTAAGTTCTGGACCATCTGTAGCTTATGAAGAGAATTGTAAAAGGAGGCATTAAAGAAGGGAGTTGCAGTGGTAGAGCCGGGAAGTCACAAGACCGTGCAGAAGGATGACTGTGGAGCGGGGTGTGAGAGAAGGGTGGAGGCAGTTAATATTTTGGAGATGGAAATAGACAGACAAAGTAACATTGTTGTGGTGTGAAGTGGAGAGAGTGGTGTCGAGGATGACACCAAGGCTCTTGACCTGAGGGGAGGGGGATAGCAGAGAGTTGTTAAGGGGGACGAGAAGATGTTCTGATTTTGAAATAGAGTTTTTGGTACCAACAAGAATGATTTCTGTTTTGTTACTATTTAGTTGAAGGAAATTGTTAGAAAACCAGTGATTTAGCTCAATGAGACAGTCGGTGAGGATGGAGGGTGGGTGGAGTTTGGTTTTGTTGACAAGTAGAGCTGTGTGTCATCAGCATAACAGTGAAAATGGACACCAAATTTGTGGAAGATGTGGCCTAGAGGAAGGAGGTAAATGATGACGAGGAGGGGTCCGAGGACAGAGCCTTTGGGGACACCCGTGGCGATGGGGGAAGACTGGGAAGGGAAGGATTTAAGCTGAATGAATTGAGTGAGGTCAGAGCAGTGTTTCCCCTACCATTATATAGGCGGGGCGCCCCGCCCCCTCAACAGAACCAAGCGCCCCGCCTACCCAACGCTCCAAACACCTGTTGGCACTGACGTAATGCTAAACTAGCAGCTCGCACTGCAGGTGCACTAGCTGAAAAAAAAAAACATAAAAGCAGCCTCATGCTGAACACTCAGCTGACACCCCCCACCCACCACACATACACGCGCACGGCTCACGTTTCTCATCCCCACGGATGGGGGAAAAAAAAAAAAACGCGTGGCTGAAATGTTTCTCCTCTGCTCGGCTCCAGCTGCGCGCGGCTCCACACACACACTGAGCGCACGGTTCACCCTAGTCTCACCTCCACCGAAAAATAAATAAATAAAACTGAACGCGACTGAAATGTTTGCCTCTCCTCCGCTCTTAAACTGTGCGCTTTCGGCTTTGTCTCTATCTGCCACGACAGAAACAGGCGACCAGCCCCATGAAAACACGCCCAAAACAAGCCCAACAGGCAACCCACCCCATTGCGTAAAACAAGGTCAGTTTTTAAACAGTATAAACGTTAGTTACGTATTGTAACCCCAGATTCTATGAGTGTAGCGTAGCCCTTTAACCACACCTATTGGGTGTGTCCCTGCGCTTCGCGCCAACATTGAATAATAATAATAATAATAATGAATTCAATTTATAACGCGCTTTTCATTAGTGAAAATCTCAAAGCGCTACACACATTGAATGCTACACACATTCATACACCGGTAGCGGCAGACTACCATGCAAGGTGCTTTCCTGTCCTACCGGACCTTTTAGTCTACGCCCACCTGCTATGGGCCCCACCTATGTCCACTATAAGTTCTGCTCCCAAAAAGGCAATATTTTTCTTCTGCCAAAAAAGAGCCAGGGAGGCCCAGGGTTAAAGGGCTACGCTACACTCATAGAATCTGGGGTTACAATACGTAACCAACGTTCTATTTCGTGTAGCTCCGCCCTTTAACCACGCCTATTGGGTTAAAGGCGGAGCATGATATGGTCCATGCCTCACTGGGTCTAATTGGAACCATAACACACTCTGTGAGTCGCCAATACCACAATAATTATGAAAAATGCACCATCAGTTGAGAACACCAGGTGCAGCAGGTGAGACAACCTTCCTATTTGACGGCCATGAATAACCGCATATTCATAGTCTGAGTCAATAAAAGACAGAAACCACTGTGTCATCTTAATAAAACTTTTATTGAAGATGAAAACAATTAATCTGCAGCAACCCTGAGAACAGAATGAGTCAGAGAAGAGCTGGAAACATCTCGTAAGTAAAAACGGATGAAAGGAGAGGCTGACGACCAGGAGGCCGCCAAGCAGATATCCTGCACAGAAACACCTCTGTACAGGGCAGTGGAAGCTGCGATTCCTCTAGTAGAATGAGCTTTAATTCCCTCAGGAGGCTCGAGACCCGCAGAGCTGTAGGCCTGAGCAATAGCTTCACACAACCAGTGTGACAGCCGCTGAGAAGTCAGAGGTTGACCTAGAGACTGACCTCTAAAATGAACAAAAAGCTTATCCGACTTACGTATTGCGGCAGTGCGAGCCACATAACACTTTAGTGCTCGTACTGGGCAAAGCAAATGAAGACGTTCATCCTCTGCACGGGTGTGAGGGGGAAGACAAAAGCCGTCCAGAGTAATGATTCTGGATTTAAATGAACTCGTGATGCTTTTAGGGATAAAAGCAGGGTTCGGCCTAAGCTCAGCTGAGCTCCCATCCCCTTGAATCTTGAAAAAGGAGGGAGAAACAGACAGGCCTGTCAAGTCACTTACCCTCTTAGCTGATGTTAGGGCTAACAACAGAGCCGTTTTAAAGGATAAAAACTTTAACGGGATCTGATCCAATGGCTCGAATGGATCTTCAGTTAATGAATTCAATACAGTAACCAAATCCCATTGTGGAGCCAAGGTGCGTGAGACTGGTCTTAACCGTCTGGCACCTTTCAGGAAACGCTTCACTAGGAGATGACTAAACACAGTTTTATCATTAAACCCCTCGTGGCAGGAAGATATTGCCGCAGCATAGAGCTTAACTATGCTGAAGGCCAAATTCCTGTCCAGCAGTAGCTGTAAATATGACAGAATGGAGCCCAGAGGACATGAGGATGGATCCAATTGATTCTCCAGGCAAAAGCAGCCCATTTGGACGCGTAAACAGCCGTAGTGGACACTGCTCTTGCTCCCTGAATGGTGCATATAACGTCTTTAGAAAACCCAAGGTTTTCTAAACGCTCACGTTCAGCAACCAAACCAGAAGATGTTGACCTATCACTGGAAAACTCTTTATTGCTCCCCCCGCCTGTAGGAGAGCGTCGTCTCTCCAGGGGAGTCTCCATGACCTGACTGCCAGCTGCTGAAGCGCCGGGAACCATGGTGCGTTCAGGCGCTCCGGTGCAATCAGGATCATTGATAACTTCTCCTCCTTCACTCTCTCCAGCAGCGCTGATAGTAGAGGAACTGGAGGAAAAGCATAAATTAGTGTTTGAGGCCACGGTTTGTGGGCAAACGCATTCACCCCCAACGGGGGATTGTCCCGAGGACTTAACGAGTAGAACAGGGGACACTGAGCGTTTTCCCTGGTGGCCATTAAGTCCACCTCTGCTCTCCCGAACCTGCTCCAAATTTGGGAGGCTAGGTCCGGGTGGAGAGTCCAATCTCTGTCCAACGGCCCGCCGCGGGACATAATGTCTGCCCCTGTGTTCAGCACACCTGGAATGTAAATTGCCCTCAGTGATTTCAGGTGTGTGTGGGCCCAACAGAGCAGCTCCCTGGCTGTGTTCAGGAGCTGAGCTGACCTTACTCCGCCCTGTCGGTTGATGTAAGCAGCTGCCGCCCTGTTGTCTGTGTGAACAAGCACATCCTGACCCTTGACCTCGTGGACAAAGTGTTTGAGAACCTTGTGCACCGTTAAAAGCTCCAAGACGTTTATGTGAAGGGACGTGCCTGGCGGCCACGCCCCTTTCACCGACTGTGACAGGTAAGTCCCTCCCCAGCCGGAGAGAGACGCATCCGTAAATATCATTTGAAAAGACGTCACTTTCCCCAGGGGAACCCCTTCTGCTAAGATCCTGGGATTCCCCCAGTACACTAGGTCCGCTTCTACTGATCGCGGAACCGTGACTCGGCGATGTTTGTGACGTACCGGGTCGATCCTCTGTCGTGCAAACCATATCTGTAGCCGACGCATGTTTAACAAACCCTGTTTTACAACCGCGTGGGCAGACGCCATCATTCCCAATAAACGCATTATTGACAACGCTGGTACAGATCTGTGACGCTGGACATACCGGAGGAGTGACGTCAGCGAGTCCTTCCTCTGGTCCGATAAGACTGCTGTCATGGTCTCTGAGCAGAAAACAACTCCCAAGAAGGTTATTTTCTGAGCTGGAATCACAGAACTTTTCTCCCAGTTCACCGCGAAGCCCAGGCGGGATAGATGATTCACCAGATCGACTGTCTGGGCTTCCGCTTCCTGTCTCGAGCCAGACAGAAGCAGTAGATCGTCGAGATAGAATAAAATTCTGACGCCCCTCGAACGAAGCGGCTGTAACGCCGCTTCGATAATTTTCGTGAAAGTGCGGGGGGCCAACGCATACCCGAAGGGGAGACGGTTGAACTCGTAACTGACCCCTTGGAACGCAAATCTGAGGAACTTCCGGTGTTTGGTTACTATGGGAACGTGGAAGTAGGCGTCGCGGAGGTCGATGCTCACTAACCAGTCCCCCCTCGACACGAATTCGAGGACACGTTTTGTTGTCAACATGTGGAAGGATCGAGTCATGATGTGTCTGTTGAGAATCGATAAATCTAAAATCGGTCTCAAACCTCCTGACTTCTTGGGGACGAGGAAATATTTTGAATAAAACCCCGTCCTCTCTTCGTTGGGAGGAACTCCGGAAATGACGTGTTTTGTCAATAGTTCCTGAAGTTCCGACTGAAGCGCTAACCCCTGCTCTGTGGAGGTTAGCTCTGTTTGTAGCACCCCGTTGAATTTGGGTGGTGCTCCCGCAAACTGCAGGGAATAGCCCTGGCAGATTACTCGTTTTAGCCATTTGTTTAGCGAGCAAAGCTGGAGCCACTCTGCACTGTGGTCTGACAGCGGAGCTGCTTGTCTGTCCTGATTCATGAGAAGAGATAATCTGGCCTCGACCGCCACCAAGCGGACAGAGTCCGCGTCGGTCCATGGGAGGCCCTCTGAGAAAGGGGCGTTCACCGAGCACCGCGTCACAGCTGCTGCTCGGCTCTTCGTTTGAACCCGGCAGACGAGACAAACGTCTTCTTTTGAACGATTTGCTGTCTGCGCTCACCTCGGGATGACTGAGAGGAGTAAACGTAAAAGTCCTGGTCTGATCAAATGATCCAACGCCAGGCTCATGGTTTTTAACACGGTTTAAGAGAACGGCGGTGTCTCTGACTCTCGTGTGTGATGCGCTGCTCTTTGATCGCTGACACCTGGAGGAGCTGGCCCCCACACTCGAGTGGGGAGGCGGGGCTGGGGAGGTCACAGAGAGGTCTGTGCCTGCACCTGTCAGCCGGCCTGTTGTTTGAAGTTTACAGATACTCACGTCTTGTGCAGGATCGCTGGGTAGTTTAGTACCAGGCACAAAAAACTTTTGTGGAGATGTGCTCACATACTTTGAACAAGGATGTAACGAGTCTAAATGAAAAACACTGCTTTTCACAACAGATTCTTTATTTAAACCCAAAAAACCATCAGTGCACACACCTCCTGCGCCCCATCATTTTTTATAATGGTTTCTCTTAAAGTCCTGGTGGCCAGTCCATGGCTGATGACGGCCCCTGGCCCGAGGCGCCCCAGGCCTCTGGAAGGACTGAGCAGGGTGACTTCTCGGTGGAGCTGGAGGTGGCGGCGCCGAGAAGGTCGAGGTGGGTGCAAAGCGGCGCTGTTGCTGGCGGAAGCCTCTGCCCTGTTCATGCACGCGGATGGGGCCGGGCGCAGAGCGGGGTCCTGGTCTGGGCGCCGCAGTGTGCTTTCTCACCTGCTCCAACGCCTCTGAAGAGGAGCGCAGCTGCTCAAAGACCGAGCGGTAGTGCTCGCCGAAGAGCCCCTCGCTCGATATTGGCCCCCCCAGCAGATCTTTCTTGAGCTCATCTGGGATGGAGGATGAGAGTCCTAGCCACAGCTTCCGCTGGAGGAGTGTCGCCCATGCAGAGATGCGGGAGACGCACATTGCCTGAACGGCGCATAAGTTGGTAATGACGTCCACCGCGTCTCCGACCGTGGCGTCAGGTGAAGTCCGTCCGATGCTGAGCGCTAAAAGCGCAATATTGTTCGAGGCCGCGCCGATCTGGGCTGCACACTGGTGAATGCGGTCCTGAGTTTTTGCAGCAAGCAGGTCGCCAGGTGCTGGTGGAAAAATCCGTTTCCCAACGTGCTTGGACGCACGAATCCCAAATACCGCCGAGAGGCTCGGTTCGAGCGGCGGCACCGCGGGAAAGTCCTGAGCTGTGAGCCCGCGCACTCTGGTGATGGACGCAGATGAAGCCACCGGTGCCCTCAGCCTGAGGGGGTCTTTAAAAGCACCCTGCAGGAGGGAAATCACGTCCGGAAGGTCCGGCCAGACTGGCTCTGCTGCGCCGCCATGCTTCGGTGCGAACTTTCCCGCCAGGAGCGAGGACGTCGCTGCCGTGGTGCTTTCAGGCACCGACATGCCACACACATCCGCGGCCCACCTGATGATCTCTGGGAGGACGCTGAGGAGGGAGGAGTGGCTGCCCTGCGCCCCCGGGGTCTCAGACGGGGGGGGAGGAGAGTCCACTGGTGCTGGTGAGGATGCTGATGATGAAGGATGGGAGGGCGACGGTTCCGGACCAACTGGCACGTGGTCCGGGACGTGCGCGCCGGATGGTTCGGCTCCCATTGGAGACAGGGCCGGTCCCGCGCTTCCCTGAGGACAGGGCGGGACACGGCAGCTAGTACTCTCCTGAGGATGGAGAAAAGGCGAGGCTGGCTCCGAGCCTCCAACGGAGGGAGGACCGCCGCCACTAGCTGTCTCTGAGCCGCAGGCTATTTCGGCTAGGTCATTTAGCCAACCTGCTTCCTCCACCGGCTGGTGCTGCTCCTGGACTCCGAGGGTGAAGAGGTCCACTCGGCGCTGCCTTTCCTCCGCCGGCAGACGGAGGCACGCAAGGCAGGAGCAATGGGGCTCCATCGCCTGCTGCGCGTGCACCGGTCCATTGCACATCTCGCACATCTTGTGCAGGTCGGAGGACAGGATGAAGCCCTTGCCGTGGCATGCTGGGCAGTATTTAAATGAAGGTGTAGACATCTTTCTTCGTCGTTGGTTTGAAGAAAAATCGGGAGCAGAACTATAGTCCACCTTGAATTTATAGTGGACATAGGTGGGGCCCACAGCAGGTGGGCGTGGACTAAAAGGTCTTCAATGTTGGCGCGAAGCGCAGGGACACACCCAATAGGCGTGGTTAAAGGGCGGAGCTACACGAAATAGAACGTGAGAACAATGGGTAAATACAAGTTTTCAGACTCCTGGTTGGAGATGCCTGATTTTCAAGAATGGCTGAGGCCTGTCACCGAGAATAACCGCAAGGCCTATTGTACATTTTGTAAAAAAAAAAGATGAGCTTAGTCTCGTTGGGCATAAACACTGAAGCTGAGTTAGAAGAGCTGAAAAAAAGAGAAAAAAAGAGTTCTACAAGAGGTGTGCGATTCTGCAGAAAGATGCAGATCAGTTGGCAGAGCAGGCAGAGGGAAAGTCAGGTTCTTTAATAGCCCAACTGATCACCAAGTCCAATGTCTTGAGAAGAAGACGTAAAGAAAAACTCAGTGAGCTGGTGCAAACTGAAGAGTTGCTGGAATGCAAAGCAACTACACTGAGGCACATGTAATAATTACTGTTTATTTCTTATTCTCCATTGTTCAACCAAGTTAATTTAAAATAGCTACGAGTCTTGTTGTAACCTAAGCTATATTTTCTTAAACCTAGTCATGGTTCAGTTTCTTCTTTTGAACTTTTTCTTTCCACTGTATCTCAGTGAACTGATTTAATTGAAAACAACAGCAGTTTTGTAAATCAAAGATTTGTTGCTTAAAAAAACAAAGTGATGATAAGGTCTTGAATTTATTTTGAAAGGTCTTTAAAAAGTCTTGAAAAGCTATTGAAATTAACTTCATTATTCCTGCATATACCCTGACACAGCATAAAGGCAAGAGATCAA
>JBBPBX010086747.1:0-14837 GCA_038048925.1 Garcialebias charrua
ATACTTGGGTGTACACTTGAATGATAACCTCAGCTGGAGCAACAACACCACCAGCCTGATCAAGAAAGGTCATCAAAGACTCTACTTCCTCAGACGGCTGAGACGAGCTGGTCTGAGCAGCCCAGTCTCACCTCCTTCTACAGGTGTGCAGTGGAGAGCATCCTGTGCTCCAGCATCAACGTGTGGCATGGAGGCTGCACAGTTGCAGAGAGGAAAGCTCTACAGAGAGTGGTGAAGGCTGCACAGAAGTCTGTTGGAGTCAGTCTCCCCACCATCACAGACATTTACACCTCCAGATGCAGAAAAAGAGCCACCTGCATCATGAAAGACCTCACTCACCCAGCACACTCACTCTTTGCACCACTCCCCTCGGGACGGAGGTTGAGGAGCATCAAATGTAGAACCACTAGACTGAGGAACAGCTTCTACCCTGAGGCTGTCAGACTCATGAATAAATAAATAATAAGAATAAACACTGCAAAATGTCACATCATGCTGCTGATCTGTTTCTTGTTGCTGCGTTCATCTGTGACCATCTGTTTCTTGTTGCTGCGTTCATCTGTGACCATCTGCTCATGTTCGTGCTGCTGTTTATAATGATGTTTTTCTACTACATTAGGGCTTAGTGTATTACTAGCTGATGTGATGTCTCTCTTAGTTAATCCTAGATGTTATTATTGTATTTCTCTTGCATTTGTTGTTGGATGTAACTGGGACCCTGTGTACATAATCTCGTTTTCAACACATGTACTACATGCGGTGCAAATGACAATAAATTCTCTCTGACTCTGACTCTAATGTGTCTGTTTAAACTTATCTTCTGACTAAATCTCTGTCCACAAATTTCACAAGGAAACGGTTTGTCTCCTGTGTGGACTCTCATGTGTATGTTTAAATGTGCCTTCTGACTAAATCTTTGTCCACAAAGTTCACAAGGAAACGGTTTGTCTCCTGTGTGGACTCTCATGTGTGAGTTTAAATGTGATTTGAAAGTAAATCTTTTACCACAGTCATCACAGCTTAATGATTTTGGTCTTGCCTGGACTTTCCTGCATGACTCTACATTTTTCTTCTCTCCAACACATTTCTTATTAAGCAGACATCTTGAAGACTTCTCTCCTGAATGACTTGTCATGTGTCTTTGAAGAGTCTGGTTACTGACATACTGCTTACCACACTCAGAGCAGCTCAAAGATTTGTTGACAGTTTTTACTTCTGATTCAGGAGCCCTGCTCTCCTTCCTGTCTTTCATACTGTCTTCACGTTCTGATTCAGAGTCTGATGAGTTCTTTATTAGAGAGTCAGGATTGGTCATTTCACCATCCTCTTCATCTTCCTCTTTAAGGTCAATCTTTGAAAAGCTGAAAGTGTCTTTGTGACTCTGTAAATCAGGGTTCCTGGTCAGTTTGTTTTTATCCTCCTCACTCTTTAAAGGAAATGCAGTGACAAAAATCCTCATATTGGTCTCCTCCATATTGAGTTGGTCTTCCACAAGACTGGTCCACGGGTCTTCTCTTCCACTCTATGATAAGAGGCTCTGGGTCCTGCTGGTCCACATCAGGCCTTCAGTCTTGAAGAACTTCTTTTAATCAGCACCAAACATAGACAGGAACCACTGAAACACATGAACATTAAGGACAATGTTACATCAACACACACAAGTGCACGTGCACACGCACACACACACAGATGCACACACAATCCTCATCTTCTATCTGCATATATATTGATAATACCAGCATATTACTACAAAAGAACAATTTTAAACACAGAAAAAAATACATTTTGTTAGTTTGTTCTGAACAAAGGACCATCTGTGATAGTTTAAATGGTAAATGGTAAATGGAGCTTATTTATATAGCGCTTTCTAGCCCCCTGTGAGGAGCCCCAAAGCGCTTTACAATACCAGCCATCCACCCATTCATTCAGACATTCATACACCGGTAGTAGTAGCCTGCCTTGCAAGGCGCCATCCAGACCTACCGGGAGCAACTCGGGGTAAAGTGTCTTGCCCAGGGACACAACGACACATGGTGGGCGGATGCGGGATTCGAACCTCCAACCTTCCGATCAGGGGTCGACTGCCATTACCACTACACCACGGCCGCCCCGTGGGTTTATTTTAAATAGAATCATTTTGAATTAATTAATTTATTTTATTCATTCATTTTATAATAAAAATACACAAAACAAAACAGTCAACATACAGATAACAAGAAAACAAAAACAAAATATAAAATGAAAGGCGGCAGATGAAGAAAAAATCTTATCATATCTGCCCCTTATTCTCTGATAAACAATTCAAACAAACAGATTCCTCTGGGGTCTAAGCCCGGATATTTGCGGGCATGACGTCATGCCTATAAATAGTCTCTTTAAACAAAGCACACCGCATGTGAAGTGTTCCATTCAAGTCTGTTGGACAGCAGAGACTCCAAACTTCATAAAAGTAGTGTTTTTATATTGATTTTGTTTTGTATTTACTTCAAAATACAACCAGAAATATGACAGATAAATGTTACCATATTTCTGGGCGCATGTTACACGTGTGGAGAGCAATCAGTTGATATTTTATCACCAAAAAGTCAATGAATTCAAAATGAAACTCATAATTCAGATTTACATGAACACACCACATTTGTTCAGCAACCAGTCATAAACGTTTTTCCTCCATGTTGTCTCCTGATCAGAGAAACACAGAAACAGTGTTTGGGGGTGAAAGAAACCCAGCACTGTTTACAGGTCAGTCTTTAGCTGTTTTATTAGGTTTTTTGATGTAGTAGTGTGCATTAGTGTGTGTGCAGAGTTTTGTAGTAGGTTTGTGGTGTGTTTGTCAGAATGAAAGGGGGAAAACAGAGAATTTGTGATGAGATACTTGTTTTGACACATAGTGTAAATAGTGGTTAAAAAACGCATGGGAAATTGCCCACTTTATGATGTAAAATATGTATACTAATTTGTTTTTTACTAAGTTTGTACACAAGTTCTTAAAGTATACCAATGAAATTTTCATTTTAGGCTGTCAAACAGGTTTGTTAAATATTTTTGTGAATTTCATAGTAAACATATCAATATTTTACTAACACGGATTTCATTTTTTTATGTTATTTTTGCTCCAATGTGATAAAGCATTTTGTCAAAATGAAACAAAGACTGTAGAATCATGAAGCTGAGGTTTTGCTGAAAAAGATGATACCAAATAAGGCAAGTTAAATAGTTTTATGATGAAAATATAAGGGTAAATTCAAAATTATACCAAAACGGACATTTAGACCTCAGACCTGCTAGGGAAAAGAAGAAATGAACAACTCATTAACTTCCCAAATCACATAAATTACTATTTAAACTCACTTCAGATATATATATTTTTAACAATTTAACCTTGACCATTCTTTTAAATATTGGCATTGATTTAGCTTCTTTAACATCAGTTTCCAATTCATTCCACAACCCAACGCCCTGAATTATGGTAGACCTTCCCTTCAAACTAGTTCTATACTTAGGCTTCACAAACATGTCTGTGCCCTTAAGATTATAACAACTTAATCGTTTAACAAAAAATATTTGGATATTCGAAGGCAGTGTATTTGTGTGTGCTCTATACATCATTGACAAAATATTATAATCCACCAAATCATAGAACTTCAGCAATTTCGTATTATAAAATAATATACTTGATGGATGACGATAATGTTTTCTAGTAATAATTCTAACAACTCTTTTCTGCAAAACAAAAATAGGCTTTGTAATTGATTTACACGCCTTTCTCCAAACACCAATACAATATATCAAATGTGGGACAATAATTGCACTATACAACAAATACTATTTATACAAGTATTCAACAAGATGGCCGCGCTCAGTGCAGCCGCAGCTTCACGAGTTCCCGGATCATCTCTAGTTTTTAGTAATTTTAATAGTGTTTTTGTACCTGACTCTGCGCGTTTTTTGCGGGTGAATTACAGCCGAACTGAACTGTTAAGAATCGGAGCGGATTTACCACAGGGCACAGCTGAAATCAGCAACGAACTCAAATCAGAACTCGGAAGATTGGACCTGCTAAAAACGTCCTTCTGGAAACAGATGCGCTCCAGGGGAAAGAAAAGGAAGCGATGCTCTCGTGAAAAGAAGCGGGGTTGTCGTGCAGGAATTATGACGAGAATGCGGAAAGACGCTAAAACCGGTAAACCCCCGATGCCGGCTCTTTTCCTGTCTAACGTTCGCTCGCTCGACAACAAGATGGATCTACTTCGTTTGAGGGTAACCACGTCGGAGGAGATGAGAAGATGTTCTGTGCTTTGTCTTACGGAAACATGGATTTCTGAGGACACTCCAGACTCAGTTTACGAGCTGGACGACCGGCTCTTCTTCAGAACGGACCGGTGCATCGAGACTACGGGGAAAACGCGAGGTGGCGGTGTTTGTATTTACGTACACAAAGATTGGTGCACGAACTGTGCTGTGATAAAAAGAGCTTGTTCAGCTGCCGTGGAGTTGATCACAGTTAGGTGTCGCCCGCATTATATGCCACGTGACTATTCAGTGATCATAATCAGCGTTATTTACATAGCCCCTGATGCTAATGCTAATGACGCCCAGGGAGAGATTCATGACTTACTCACCTCGCTGCAGTGTAAATATCCTGAGGGGCTTTTCATTGTTTGCGGGGACGTAAATCACGTTGATCTTCAGATGTCCCTCCCAGCCTTCAATAAGAATGTCTTCACAGCAACGAGAGGAGATAAAACGCTCGACCAAGTCTTCACAAATGTAAAGGGGGCATACACGGCGAAGACACGCCCAGCGCTCGGATCTTCAGACCACGAGTCTCTGATCCTGGCGCCAAGAGAACTCCCCCCACTCAGGCGGTCCAAGCCGGAACAAAGACAAATAACAATCTGGCCTCAAGATAGTTCCCCCTTGTTGAGAGACTGTTTTGAGAGGACAAACTGGTCTGTTTTCAGGGAAGCAGCTACTGATGGAAGTTCAGTGGACATGGATCTGTACGCTTCCTCAGTCCTGGGTTACATCAGTACATGCTCTGAGAATGTATCCATAAAAAAATATGTGAAATCCTACCCAAACCGGAAACCCTGGTTAAATAGAGAAGTTCACGCCTTGTTAGCAGCCAGAGACACTGCATTCAAGTCAGGAGATAAAGTGGAGCTGAGGAAAAGCAGGAATGAACTGAAGGATGGCATTAAGAAGGCCAAGGCCACGTATGCACAGAGGATCGAGGGACAGTTCACCTCACAAGACCCACGGAGCATGTGGAAGGGTATTAAATGCATAACAGATTACAAAGGCAAAAACAAACAATGCCCCAGGGACCCATCTCTGCCTGATGCCCTCAATAAGTTTTATGCACGTTTTGATGATCCAAACAGACCTGCTAGCACCAGACTCACCTCATCACCAGATGAAGAGCATCTCAGGGTGTCCGCAGCAGAAGTGAGAGGCAGTCTCAGAAAGATTAATCCTCATAAAGCAACCGGACCAGACAACATCCCAGGGAAAGTTCTGAAGGAATGTGCGGACCAGCTCTGTGAGGTGCTGGCTGACATCTTCACCACCTCACTTGCACTGGAGTTAGTTCCCACCTGCCTGAAGACCGCGACCATCATCCCAGTCCCAAAGAGCTCCACAGTGACTGGTCTGAATGACTATAGACCGGTGGCCCTCACCCCGATAGTCGCTAAATGTTTTGAGAAACTGGTCATGTCCCACATCAAGGCAACCGTCAACATCAACGAGGACCCTCATCAATACGCATACCGTGAGAACCGATCAACAGAGGACGCCATTTCTTCCGTGGTCCACACTGCTCTCACCCACCTGGATCAGAAGGACTCATACGTGCGTCTGCTCTTTGTGGACTTCACATCTGCCTTCAACACCATGATCCCCCAAACTCTGATAGACAAACTATCTACACTTGGACTAAGCCCCTCTATTTGTAACTGGGTACTAGACTTCTTAACAGACAGACCACAGTCCGTGAAGATCCACAACTTCTCCTCCTCCACCATAACCCTTAGCACTGGCTCTCCTCAGGGATGTGTGCTGAGCCCCCTTCTGTTCACTCTGCTCACATATGATTGTACAGCCACACTTCCAGGCTGTCATATTGTTAAGTTTGCAGATGATACAGCGGTGGTGGGATGCATTACAAACAATGATGAGTCCAGCTACAGACAGGAGGTGGAACACCTGGAGAGCTGGTGCAAAGAGAACAATCTTCACATGAATGTGAAGAAGACAAAGGAGATGATTGTGGACTTCAGAAGGAACAAACACAACCATGCCCCACTGAAAATAGGTGGGTCTGCAGTGGAAGTGGTCTCCAGCTACAAATACTTGGGTGTACACATGAATGATAACCTCAGCTGGAGCAACAACACCACCAGCCTGATCAAGAAAGGTCATCAGAGACTCTACTTCCTCAGACGGCTGAGACGAGCTGGTCTGAGCAGCCCAGTCCTCACCTCCTTCTACAGGTGTGCAGTGGAGAGCATCCTGTGCTCCAGCATCAACGTGTGGCATGGAGGCTGCACAGTTGAAGAGAGGAAAGCTCTACAGAGAGTGGTGAAGGCTGCACAGAAGTCTGTTGGAGTCAGTCTCCCCACCATCACAGACATTTACACCTCCAGATGCAGGAAAAGAGCCACCTGCATCATGAAAGACCTCACTCACCCAGCACACTCACTCTTTGCCCCACTCCCCTCAGGACGGAGGTTGAGGAGCATCAAATGTAGAACCACTAGACTGAGGAACAGCTTCTACCCTGAGGCTGTTAGACTCATGAATAAATAAAAATAAAATAAAAAATAAACACTGCAAAATATCACATCATGCTGATGCTGATCTGTTTTCTTGTTGCTGTATTCATCTGTGACCATCTGCTCATACAAACTCATGTTCGTGCTGCTGTTTATTCCCACTATATTAGGCTTAGTGTATTACTAGTTGATGTTTTTCTTAGTTAGTTCTAGATGTTATTACTGTTTTTCTCTTTCATTGTTGTTGGATGTAACTGGGACCTCGTGTACATAATCTCGTTTTCATCTCATGTACCACATGCGGTGCAAATGACAATAAAGACTCTCTGATTCTGACTCTCTGAAATACAGTGCCTTTTCATTCAATAAATTCCTAACTCTATAAAAAAATATTGCAATAGATTTGGATATTTTCATCTTAACAGAACTTATGTGTTGTTTCAAAGACAATTTGTCATCAATTATGACACCCAAGAATTTCACCTCATGAACTCTATGAATCTCAGAGCCATCAATTTTAAATGAAACATCAATAGATTTATTTTTATTACTAAATATCATATAACTAGTTTTATCTAAATTCAATGATAGTTTATTAAGTTTAAACCAGAACTGAACTTTATCAAGTTCAGTCATCATTAATTCCATTGTCTGTTCAATACTTTCACCAAAACTAAAAAAAACGTGGTATCATCAGCAAATAAAATGCATTTAAGGAGACCAGACACCTTTACAAATCATTTATATACAGAATAAACATCTTAGGTCCCAACACCGATCCTTGAGGAACTCTGCATGTAATAGTGCTGTGATCAGATTTCACATCATCCATCTGACCAAACTGTGATCTTTCCCTCAAGTAACTACATATTCATTGCAGCACCAATCCTCTAATACCATACCTATGTAACTTATCAAGGAGTATAGTGTGATTGACAGTATCAAATGTTTTTTTTAAATCAACAAACACACCAACACAGTTTTGTTTATGATCAACAGCAGTTGTTACTTTTTCAATTAATTCCATGAGAGCCATAGATGTGGAATTCTTAAGGCCGAGATACAGTGAAGCAGACTCCGTATACGCACGTATACGCGCGTATACGGAGCGGTTGCTACAGCTCGGCTTTCGTTCTCACGTAGATTCTCGTGTTTTCGCTCCAAATTCCAACATCATTTCCTCCGTATCGTCACTTCCAATCGTCACTTCCGCTAGTTTTTCGCTCCAAATTCTAACGTCATTTCCTCCGTATCGTCACTTCCGCTAGTTTTTCAGCGCGAAAAAAATGGCGTCAAGAAGAAGAAGAAGAAGAAGAAGAAGAAGAAGAAGAAGAAGAAGAAGAAGAAGAAGAAGAAGAAGAAGAAGAAGAAGAAGAAGAAGAAGAAGAAGAAGAAGAAGAAGAAGAAGAAGAAGAGAGGAAGAGATTGTTTGCCTGTTATTGTTATTAAAAAAACGTAACAGAAGAAGAAGAAGGTGGTACGTGAGGCCATTAAACGAGACCAGGGATGGAGAAGGCGAGTTTAATACTCTGGTTATGGACATGCAGCAAATGATGGACAGCGAGAAGCATTTCCAGTATTTTAGAATGAATTACAGCAAGTTCGATGAGCTAGTTGGGCGGTTAGCACCGTTTCTCCTCCATCAGGGCAGCCACCGCTCTCCTGTCCTCGCTGCACAAAGAGTTGCAGTCACGCTGCGCATCTTGGCGACTGGTTGCTCTGAACAGAGTGTCGCTGCCAGCTACCGCCTGGGCACATCAACTGTGTCCAGAATAATGTCGGAGGTGAGTCATGGAGTAAACAAATGATGCTGTGATCTATATACAGTAGATGTGTATTGTTGAAGTCAGCTGCAGATGAACTACAGTAGTTGTTTATGTAGATATAAATGTATATAAATATTCATTATATACAGTATATATATATATATATATATATATATATATATATATATATATATATATATATATATATATATATATATATATATATATATATATATGTAAATGTGTGTATAAATACATATATACTGAATATGTGTCTTTATATAAGAATATATATATATGTTTATGAAAAAAAATATGTACGAATATATATTTATATATACTTATATTTGTACTTCAGGTATGTGAAGCCATTTGGACAGCTCTTCAGCCGGACTTCGTAGCCTTCCCCTCTGGCCATCAGTGGACAGCGATTGCACGTGATTTCTGGCGAATCTGGGATTTTCCTAACCTTTTAGGTTGGTTCGTTTGTCTTTATGTTAGTAGTTTGTGTACTTTTGTTGATTAATGTCCTTATTAGTACTATAAATACCTCAAAACAATGAAATTATTGTTTGTTATCAGGAGCCGTGGATGGTAAACATGTCAGGATTCGTTGCCCTCCGTCATCTGGGAGTGACTACTTTAATTACAAAGGGACCCACTCTCTCGTCCTCCTGGCTGCGTGTGACGCACATTACCGCTTCACGATGGTGGATGTGGGAGCATATGGACGTCAGAGTGATGGCGGCGTCTTCCAGGAGAGTGTGTTTGGGCAACAGCTGATGAAAAGTACCCTGGATCTTCCACCACCTGCTGTACTACCTGGGACCACTGTGGAGAGTCCGCATGTGTTTGTGGGGGATGCAGCGTTTCCACTCCATCAAAATCTTATGCGTCCATATCCTGGTAAGCTTATTAAAAAATGATGCAGTTGTTTTGGTGGGATACAGCTGCGCAATGAAAGAGAGAAGGTCTGCATTCATCTTTGGGAACGAGTAATATTACGACTTCTATTCTAATTGCTGTTATGACTACAAATCGATGGTGAAACGTGCTCTGCGACAACTTCCTTTTGAACAGGTGAAAAATAAATAAACCGAAATGCATTTATTAATAATTTTGATATTTTTCATGCACAGGCTCAAATCTGGAGGAAGCGCAACAGGTGTACAACTACCGTCACTGCAGGGCTCGGAGAACAATCGAGAACGCCTTTGGCATCTTGTCATCCAGATGGAGGGTGTTCGGCCGCGCCATGGAATATAATCCAGCCAAAAGTGTCCATGTGGTAAAAGCATGTGTTGCTTTACACAACTGGCTGGCCTACAATGACGATTCCAGGCAGTACATACCCACAAATTACGTTGACACTGACACGCCATCAGGAGACATCGTACCAGGTAATCATGCACAAAGTCACATACCGGAACATGTATTTTCTTCCGTAGCTCATCTAACATTTATTTTCTTCCGTAGCTCATCTAAAGAGTAGAATACAATCCACCCACTCTAACGATTTCTTTACTTGTTTGTCATCCGTATAGGAGAATGGAGGCAGGTTGCAGGAAACGATGTGGAGACTCCATTAAGAAGAACTGCCGCCACAAGGAGTGCTGGAAGAAATGCCTATGCAGTGAGGAACAACCTGCGTGACTTCTTCTCATCACCAGATGGTTCAGTGCCCTGGCAACAGGCCACAATAACAAGAGGAAGGTTGAATGTGTGATTGCCTATCAATAAATTGATAACAACATTCATCTGTTCGTCATTTTGTTTGAAGAATAATGAGCTTTTCTATGAAAGTAAATTACTTTGATGGGGAAGTTTCTTTATCTACAGCTTAATTGCAGTAATACAGTCCTGAGTTTTTTGCATAGTGGTATATCAGTGAAATAAGTATATCTATAAAATAAGGTGAAAGCACTGGCATTGACATTTTAACAGTCTTTAATAACACTTTAAACAAAACTTCTAAAAAACAACAGTTCTATAAAATAAACATCTTTGAAATACAACTCCTGTAAATTGAACACTAGTAAAAGAACTACACTACTACAAAATGAACTATAAAATGAATATTTTTCAAATACAACACTTATATAAAATGAACACTTTAAAAAAAACACCAATACTATAAAATGAAAACTTCTACAAAATGAACACTTCTAAAAAACAACAGTTCTACAAAATAAACATCTTTGAAATACAACTCCTGTAAATTGAACACTTGTAAAAAAACTACACTACTACAAAATGAACTATAAAATGAATATTTTTCAAATACAACACTTCTATATAACCGAACACTTTAAAAAAAACACCAATACTATAAAATGAACACTTCTACAAAATGAACACTTCTAAAAAACAACTTCTAAATAATAACTTCCAATAAAAATTTACAGTGGCTGCAGATGCAGGGTGTACGTCGGCTCATTTAATTGTTGCTCGTTTGTTAATGGTTGCTGAGTTTTATATTTTTGCCTATAGTTAAAAAGCAATTGGTGAATGAGAAATCGAACTTCTGGTCTGTCTGCTTCTGGTATGGCTCTGATCTGGTGAGTAACTACCTGCCCGAATAGTGTGTCTTCGTCTTCGCCTTCGTCTTCGTCTTCGACTTCCTTTTCCCGATCAATTGCTTGGAGGCGGTTCAACACAGCAGCGGTCTCTGTGTCGGCTGTAGCAGCCCATCTCCTCTTCCTTCCCTGCTTCGCTGGTGGTGTGCTGGTGCGAGGTGCAGCTGACTGTCTTGGGGCAGGTGAATGTCTAGGGGCAGGTGAATGTCTAGGGGCAGGTCTAGGGGCAGGTGACTGCCTTGGGGCATGTGGATGTCTAGGGCCAGGTGACTGCCTTGGGGCAGATGGTTCATCAGGAAAGTCAGGGGCAGGTGGTGCAGTAAACTCACTGGAGCATGCAGCTTCAGTTGGAGCCAGTGCATTATTGCTGGAGGAACTTGAAGTGGAGGGGAGTTCAGATGAAAAATGTGATGAGCTGTTTTGGTTGGAGCGGTTGTTCATGGTGCTGACAGGAGAAGGAACGTCACAGGCTGGAGAAGGGACACCACTGGAGCCATAGCTGATTTCCTATCAAGTACACAATGCAGTGCGATTGAATGTTGATGAAAAAAATCTTTATTACAACTTATTTAAGAAGTGTATGATTAATAATTCAATTGTATTTTTTTAATGAAGTGTGATGATTTTTGGATAATTAATTACATTATTAATTAGCTTATAAATAGAAAATACTTACTGCAGGCACATTGGTCTCTGTGTCTTTGGTTTTGATGAAGTCGTCCAGCCAGGACAGTATGTTATAGATCGGTGGGACACCTGGACCAGCCCCATCGCCACTTCTGCCCTTAATTTTTTTCTTTGCCCGCACAAATCTGTCCCTCATGTATTTCCACCTGTGTTTACAAAACTCGACGTCCTTTCCCACGGTCTCAGCCACTTCGTTCCATGCATTCCTGCTCCTTTGTACATCTTTGTACTCTCGCATGGAGGTGTCATACAAATTTCTGTGTCTCCTCACCTCTTCACAGACCATCTCATCAAAACTTGCCTCCATTTTACTTCATGCGGGAACTGGAGTGTGTCTCACCAACAACAGTCCGATGTGAACACATTTCCGGCTACAACGTTCTGTACCGTTTATTGGAGACACCGTGCATCGCGTATGCGCGCATCGCGCATCGCGTATGCGTAGTAAAAAAATAGTTTTGCGCGTACTTGCCCTGAGGGGCTACGCGGGGCTACGCTGCGTACGGGGGCGTACGTACGCTGCGTATTGGCGTATCGTGAGGACGCGCGAGTGTATCTCAGGCTGAGATACACTCGCGCGTCCTCACGATACGCCAATACGCAGCGTACGTACGCCCCCGTACGCAGCGTAGCCCCGCGTAGCCCCTCAGGGCAAGTACGCGCAAAACTATTTTTTTACTACGCATACGCGATGCGCGATGCGCGCATACGCGATGCACGGTGTCTCCAATAAACGGTACAGAACGTTGTAGCCGGAAATGTGTTCACATCGGACTGTTGTTGGTGAGACACACTCCAGTTCCCGCATGAAGTAAAATGGAGGCAAGTTTTGATGAGATGGTCTGTGAAGAGGTGAGGAGACACAGAAATTTGTATGACACCTCCATGCGAGAGTACAAAGATGTACAAAGGAGCAGGAATGCATGGAACGAAGTGGCTGAGACCGTGGGAAAGGACGTCGAGTTTTGTAAACACAGGTGGAAATACATGAGGGACAGATTTGTGCGGGCAAAGAAAAAAATTAAGGGCAGAAGTGGCGATGGGGCCGGTCCAGGTGTCCCACCGATCTATAACATACTGTCCTGGCTGGACGACTTCATCAAAACCAAAGACACAGAGACCAATGTGCCTGCAGTAAGTATTTTCTATTTATAAGCTAATTAATAATGTAATTAATTATCCAAAAATCATCACACTTCATTAAAAAAATACAATTGAATTATTAATCATACACTTCTTAAATAAGTTGTAATAAAGATTTTTTTCATCAACATTCAATCGCACTGCATTGTGTACTTGATAGGAAATCAGCTATGGCTCCAGTGGTGTCCCTTCTCCAGCCTGTGACGTTCCTTCTCCTGTCAGCACCATGAACAACCGCTCCAACCAAAACAGCTCATCACATTTTTCATCTGAACTCCCCTCCACTTCAAGTTCCTCCAGCAATAATGCACTGGCTCCAACTGAAGCTGCATGCTCCAGTGAGTTTACTGCACCACCTGCCCCTGACTTTCCTGATGAACCATCTGCCCCAAGGCAGTCACCTGGCCCTAGACATCCACATGCCCCAAGGCAGTCACCTGCCCCTAGACCTGCCCCTAGACATTCACCTGCCCCTAGACATTCACCTGCCCCAAGACATTCACCTGCCCCAAGACAGTCAGCTGCACCTCGCACCAGCACACCACCAGCGAAGCAGGGAAGGAAGAGGAGATGGGCTGCTACAGCCGACACAGAGACCGCTGCTGTGTTGAACCGCCTCCAAGCAATTGATCGGGAAAAGGAAGTCGAAGACGAAGACGAAGGCGAAGACGAAGACACACATTTCGGGGCGGTAGTTACTCACCAGATCAGAGCCATACCAGAAGCAGACAGACCAGAAGTTCGATTTCTCATTCACCAATTGCTTTTTAACTATAGGCAAAAATATAAAACTCAGCAACCATTAACAAACGAGCAACAATTAAATGAGCCGACGTACACCCTGCATCTGCAGCCACTGTAAATTTTTATTGGAAGTTATTATTTAGAAGTTGTTTTTTAGAAGTGTTCATTTTGTAGAAGTGTTCATTTTATAGTATTGGTGTTTTTTTTAAAGTGTTCGGTTATATAGAAGTGTTGTATTTGAAAAATATTCATTTTATAGTTCATTTTGTAGTAGTGTAGTTTTTTTACAAGTGTTCAATTTACAGGAGTTGTATTTCAAAGATGTTTATTTTGTAGAACTGTTGTTTTTTAGAAGTGTTCATTTTGTAGAAGTTTTCATTTTATAGTATTGGTGTTTTTTTTAAAGTGTTCATTTTATATAAGTGTTGTATTTGAAAAATATTCATTTTATAGTTCATTTTGTAGTAGTGTAGTTCTTTTACTAGTGTTCAATTTACAGGAGTTGTATTTCAAAGATGTTTATTTTATAGAACAGTTGTTTTTTAGAAGTTTTGTTTAAAGTGTTATTAAAGACTGTTAAAATGTCAATGCCAGTGCTTTCACCTTATTTTATAGATATACTTATTTCACTGATATACCACTATGCAAAAAACTCAGGACTGTATTACTGCAATTAAGCTGTAGATAAAGAAACTTCCCCATCAAAGTAATTTACTTTCATAGAAAAGCTCATTATTCTTCAAACAAAATGACGAACAGATGAATGTTGTTATCAATTTATTGATAGGCAATCACACATTCAACCTTCCTCTTGTTATTGTGGCCTGTTGCCAGGGCACTGAACCATCTGGTGATGAGAAGAAGTCACGCAGGTTGTTCCTCACTGCATAGGCATTTCTTCCAGCACTCCTTGTAGCGGCAGTTCTTCTTAATGGAGTCTCCACATCGTTTCCTGCAACCTGCCTCCATTCTCCTATACGGATGACAAACAAGTAAAGAAATCGTTAGAGTGGGTGGATTGTATTCTACTCTTTAGATGAGCTACGGAAGAAAATAAATGTTAGATGAGCTACGGAAGAAAATACATGTTCCGGTATGTGACCTTGTGCATGATTACCTGGTACGATGTCTCCTGATGGCGT
>JBBPBX010086748.1:0-14837 GCA_038048925.1 Garcialebias charrua
ACAAACATCAAACCCTGGTCACAAACATCAAACCCTGGTCACAAACATCAAACCCTGGTCACAAACATCAAACCCTGGTCACAAACATCAAACCCTGGTCACAAACATCAAACCCTGGTCACAAACATCAAACCCTGGTCACAAACATCAAACCCTGGTCACAAACATCAAACCCTGGTCACAAACATCAAACCCTGGTCACAAACATCAAACCCTGGTCACAAACATCAAACCCTGGTCACAAACATCAAACCCTGGTCACAAACATCAAACCCTGGTCACAAACATCAAACCCTGGTCACAAACATCAAACCCTGGTCACAAACATCAAACCCTGGTCACAAACATCAAACCCTGGTCACAAACATCAAACCCTGGTCACAAACATCAAACCCTGGTCACAAACATCAAACCCTGGTCACAAACATCAAACCCTGGTCACAAACATCAAACCCTGGTCACAAACATCAAACCCTGGTCACAAACATCAAACCCTGGTCACAAACATCAAACCCTGGTCACAAACATCAAACCCTGGTCACAAACATCAAACCCTGGTCACAAACATCAAACCCTGGTCACAAACATCAAACCCTGGTCACAAACATCAAACCCTGGTCACAAACATCAAACCCTGGTCACAAACATCAAACCCTGGTCACAAACATCAAACCCTGGTCACAAACATCAAACCCTGGTCACAAACATCAAACCCTGGTCACAAACATCAAACCCTGGTCACAAACATCAAACCCTGGTCACAAACATCAAACCCTGGTCACAAACATCAAACCCTGGTCACAAACATCAAACCCTGGTCACAAACATCAAACCCTGGTCACAAACATCAAACCCTGGTCACAAACATCAAACCCTGGTAAGAAACATCAAGTCCAGGGTGACAACAGACTGACAGAGACACAATGTACTGCATTTGAAGTTATTGATGATTTCTGTTTTAATAATATGCACAGTGTATAAACACACACTCACACATTTTAGATACATAGATATAGATATACGTATGTTGTTTGTACTCAAACTTTGCTGTTTTAATTTTATTTTCCAGCCTGCTGGGTAGGGTTGGGCATCGTTTGAATTTGAGCGATTCTGGTTCTGATTCCGATTCTTCGTTTCGATTCAGATTCCTTTCGATTACCTATTCCGATTATTTTTGTAGGCGGGGTTAAAAAAAGACATGTCAATTCAATTCAGTTCAGTTTACTTATACTGTATAGCGCCAAGTGACAACAGACGTCGTCTCAGGGCACTGAACGGAAACAATCAAATATAAAAATAAGGTTAACACTATTTATCTGAGGAGACTACTTTGAGTTTAACTCCATCATGTTATAAATGAGCTACAGTAGTTAGGCAGAGTTCTTTCAGGATCAAATAATTTGAACTTCTATTTGAATTTTAATGCTATGAACTTTTTCCTTTTTGTTAAATTTACTATGAATTTCTCACAGGGCTATTTTCAACCAGTATATAAATATCAAACTTGTGAACTTCAATATATTGTGTTTTCTTTTTAATAATAATAATAATAATAATAATAATAATAATAATAATAAACTTTATTTGTATAGCACCTTCCTACAATGCCTTGCATTGACCAAGGTGCTTAACAGGATAAAAAGATGAATAAACTGGAACAATAAATCAATGAAAATAGAATAAGAAACAACAGCAATAAAAGAAGGCAATGGAAATAAAAATGCTACATACTAAAATACCAAAAGTAATAAAAGTTACACACTGAAAGCTTTTTTGAACAAGTGGGTCTTCAGTCTGGTTTTGAACAGAGTCAGATCAGAGGTGGCACGCAGCTCAAGGGGGAGGCTGTTCCAGGCTTTTGGGCCGGCAACAGAAAATGACCGGTCTCCCCATTGTTTGTACCTTGAGCGAGGCACCTCCAGCAGGTGTTGACTGGCAGATCGTAAAGCTCTGCCGGGCTGATGGACTTTCAAAAGTTCTGAGATGTACAGAGGAGCAAGTCCATTCAGAGCTTTGAAAACAAACAGGAGCAGCTTGAACTGTATCCTGAACTGAACCGGGAGCCAGTGTAGAGAGGACAGGACAGGAGTGATGTGTTCATATTTTCGTGTGTTGGTCAAAAAGCGCGCGGCAGAGTTCTGTACAAGCTGTAAACGGGAGATGGAGGATTGATTAATACCAACATACAAAGCATTACAATAATCAAGTCTGGAGGTCACAAAGGCATGGATGGCCTTCTCCAGATCACCACGGCTGAGAAATGACTTGACTTTGGAGAGCAGACGGAGCTGGAAAAAGCTGGTCTTGACAACAGAACTGATCTGTTTATCAAACTTTAAGTTGGAGTCAAGCTGCACTCCAAGATTTCTGACCACCGGGTTGAAGTGGGGGAGGGGAAAACCAACACTGGGACTGGGAAGGATGTTGCTGGTGTCACCAGGTGCACCAAATAAAATGCATTCAGTTTTATCTGTGTTTAGGTGGAGGAAGTTTTGAGAGAGCCAGTGCTTAATGTCATTTAAGCAGTTGACAAGAGTGTTTGAACTGAGTGAGGGGTTGGGAGTGACTGGCAGATAGATTTGTAAATCGTCTGCATACATGTGAAAAGACAGGTTATGACGTGCAATGATTGATCCTAATGGCAGCATGTAAAGAGAGAAGAGGACTGGCCCTAGAATAGATCCCTGTGGTACGCCAGAGGTCAGAGGGGTTGATGAAGAGGAGGACAGATCGCCTATCATGACAGAAAAAGTTCTCCCAGACAGGTAAGATTTGAACCACTCAAGCACAGCTCCCTGGAGGCCAACCAGCTGAGACAAGCGGTTGATTAGTACCTGATGGTCGACGGTGTCAAAAGCTGCTGAGAGGTCTAACATCACCAGCAGAGCAGGGTTTTTTGCATCCAGGGACAGAAGAATGTCATTCTGTACTTTGAGCAGTGCAGATTCAGTGCTGTGACGAGCTCGAAAACCTGACTGAAATTTTTCAAACAGGTTGTTGAGTTCTAGAAAAGATTGAAGTTGAATAAAAACAATCTTTTCTAGGACCTTTGATAGAAATGACAGATGGGAAACTGGTCTGAAATTAGAGAGAGCTGTAGGATCTAGGCCTGGTTTTTTGAGAAGAGGCCTGACCACAGCATGTTTGAAAGCAGATGGCACAAAACCTGAAGATAGACAGCTGTTAATAAATGACAAAACACAAGGACCAATTACATCAAAGGATTGTTTGAACATTTTAGAGGGAATGATGTCCAGAGAACAGTTAGTTGGTTTCATCTGCTGAACCACCTTGATGAGGTGAGGCAGTGAAACCAGGTCGAACTGGTCAAAAACAGCTGTGGTTATTGCAGATGCACATGACTGGACAGTGTTGGATGGACTGACAATGTTCTGCCTGATAGAGTCTATTTTGTTGACAAAATAGCTCTGAAAGTCGTCACAGGTAGACTGTGTGGCAGTTTTCAGAACATTGACAGATGGATTGATAACAGACTGGAGTGTGTTGAAAAGCGTCCTCGGCCGGTTGGAGCTGGTGGAGATTAAATTGGAGAGGTACTGTGACTTGGCCTGTTTCACAGCATTTTGATAATCACAGAGACAGTCTCTCAGTATTCCCTGAGATACATGAAGCCGGTCGCGCTTCCATATTCGCTCTGCTTTTCTGCAACGTTGTCGAAGAGCTCGCGTCGTTTCGTTGAGCCATGGTGAAGGTTTGTTCTTTGAAGATGCCTGTTTGAGAGGAGCGATGGAGTCCAAGATCGTCGTGCAGGTGTGATGGAAGGAGCTGATGAAGTCCTCAGGATGTAGAGATGGGTCCAGGCTGACAGCAGAGCAAAATTCAGTGCTCTTAAAGGCATCAGTGAACTGACTTGGAGTTAATGGGGTGATGGAGCGGCAGAAACGTGCTGGGAGAATAGCCTTCGGTGCAGGAGAGGTGAAAAATTCAAATAATATGGGAAAATGGTCTGAAATACAGGTGTCCAGGATCTCCACAGCAGGTATTTGAAGGCCGTGGGAGATAATTAAATCCAGTGTATGACCCTGACTGTGCGTGGCCCCCGAGACCGACTGTGACAGGTTAAAAGAGTCCAGAAGGTCCTGAAACTCACATCCAAGCTGATTACTTGGGCAGCAGGTGTGTGCGTTAAAGTCTCCACAGAAAAGCCAAGAGTCAAACTTTGGCAGCAGGTCAGCCAGTATTTCAGAAAACTCACTGAGAAAGTTTTTATTGTATTGTGGGGGCCTATAAAAGAGAGGTTTAGCAGATTCCAGCACAAAAAACATGCTTTCAAAACTGGAGTAATTTTTCTGAGGCAACAAACGGTATTTGAACGCCTCATTGAAAACTGCAGCCAGGCCCCCCCCTCTTCCAGATCCACGCGGAGCGCTCAGATAAGAGAAGCCAGGTGGGAGGAGATCTGAAAAGCAGCTATTGTCTCCTGTTTTCTGCCAGGTTTCAGTGATCAAAAACAGATCCAGACGATGAGTTGAGATCAAATCACTTAATATAAAAGTTTTATTTGTGATCGATCTGGCGTTAAACAGTGCTGCACGGGTTGGAACGCAGCCAGTTACGTCACTCTCAGCTCGAGCGAGCGGGCGGAGGTTCTGTTTAACACAGCCTCGCTTCACAGTCCTCACCGGAGGACAAGATGGAAACTGATCGCTGGCGTCATGATTGATAGCAACAAGACATCTATGGCGACGAGCGAAAGAACGACGGACATCAAAGACGCTGAATTCAGGAGGTAAGTCAGCCGTCGGCGTGTTGTGAGACGAGAGATACTTTTTAAATCTCACCAGCACGCCTGCTCTCGTTCCGCGTCTTCTGCGTCGCTTGTTACGTGGCAGCGTGGTCGCGTTACGTTGTAGGTACGTTGGTACAGACGCCAAGAAAGGTGGAGGTGGAGGAGGCTTAAAATGTCCATATTTGCCAGTAGCCGGTGTGTTGATCAGCGAGTCTTGGAGACTTAGAAGAGTTGAGCGATCATAGACCAGAAGCGAGGATGCATCGTCGATGAAAAAAAGGCAGAACACGAACAGCAGTAGAAAGTTCAGGAGAGGGGTTAGATAGCAAGCCATGACAACCGGCGCCATCTTGGTTTTTTGCAGGGGTACACTTTTAAAAGAGAGCTTTATGTTTGAAAACCTCATGGAAACACATTTCCACATGTCCAGTGTCTGATGCTGAAGTCATGTTACTGACCTCTCACTGATGGACTAACCTGCTGCAGAATATCAAACAAAATTATTATTATTATTATTAAAAAACGCAATACAAGAACCGGTCGATTTCTGTATTCCCCTACTAAAAATGGACTATTCCATCTTGACATCTTCCGGGTCAGAGGTGAACTTGGGTGCTAACGTTTATGGCTAGCTGTTTGCACTCGGTTTCTTCATAAATCCGCAGAGAACCCCGCTGTTTCAAGCCAAATTAATGCGGCCGGAGGATTTTATTGTGTGTTTTGTGTCGACCACTCGACGGTGAGTCGTTTGTTTTATGTATTTGGGTTCCTTTTATGTAGAAATGCGGTGGCGACACACCCGTGTATTTGAGATTTAAAAGTGGTCTTAGGGATTAAAAGATCATTCTCATTTTTGTTAATTTCGTGGCCGAATAGAATATATGTACGTAAAGTATTAAATAAATCCTTTGATTTTTGTAATTTCATCCTTTTAGGATCATTTTAGTTACTTTTCAGTTGGCAGTGTAGTGCAAATATTGCATAACGCTGCCGGCTACCAATTGTCGAATATAAATAGCGGATTAGATTAGCTTCCCCTAATTTTCATAAGACATTTGTGCTTTTGAAATTGTGGACCTAAAAAAATAAATAAGCGTTTTAGAAATTGTGGAACTAATTTTTTGATTAGCGTTGCCCACCACTGATTATTATAAACAAGAGCAACTGGTGAAGAGAACAGCTACTGGAATGTCCTGGTACATCTGCAGCCCTCTCTCCACTTGTTTCTTCATGGACATGGAGCTGTGACATTATGTTCTGTACCTCTTCTTCAGCAAAAAGCTCCTCCATTGGAGACTTTCTGGACAGACTGCAGGGAGGTGGTTCCTAAACAAACAACAGGTTTATCAGTATTATCAGTAAAAAAGGGATTATTAAATCATTATTAAGATCGAGAATGTATATGTGACCAGCCACAAGAAATGTAGGAACAAGTCGGCACACTCTAACTGTGAAAAAAATAAATAAACCTTCAACTTCTGAGAAATTAGTGAAAATCTTTTTTTTGCAAAATATACTAGCTGAAGTTGTGAAGAAACCATCCCATGCTTTAAAAAACACTTTAGAAGTGTTTAAACCGATAAACTTTGTGTTAGAAATCAGTTTGTTTTCAAAGTAAAAACAAGCCGCAGTGATTTGCGTACTGGGGGCGGGGACCCTCACAGCTGATTAACATGCGGGACTTGTTTGGCTGGTATCGGAGCTTTTGTTATTGGTTTTGGCCAATAAACTGCAGCTTTGAAAGAAGCACATGGCTACTTAACAGCTATAGATTGCCCAGTGAACACAAGGAACAAGGAAAATAAAGCCGATCAAAGCTGTCAGAGCTGCAGCTGTTTTTCTGACCGACCCGAGAAAAAAAAAGAGGTTTTACTGCGTTCGCAAGCAAATCGCAAGCAAATCAGTTTCCATCCATCTATCCATACATAATACATCCATCCATCCATACATATGTCCATCCATCCATCCACTCAGTGGCGCAAATGGCCACTATGCAGGTGATGCAACGCATAGGGGCGCTGCACTAAAGGGGGCGCCAAAACCGTCTCTAGAAAAAAAAATTCTAGCAGGCATTTTCTTTTAATTACATGAAATGACAATAACAGGGGAACAGCACTGATTAGCCCCCCCCCCCTGCTCCCTCACCTCCCTCCTCCTATCGCTCTGCTCCCCCTTCACACACAGGTGCTGTGAACACGCGCCCCTAAGAGAACGCACACAGGCACGTTATTTATTAATTAATTTTTTCACTCGTGCACTTGACTTTGGAGCGGCAGAAAAAGAAAAAAAAAACTATCCAGGCCGCAAAACAGAAAAAGGGAGAGGGAAGTTGTTGGCAGGATGGAAAAAAAGCCTTTCAATTAGGTTAAAAGATATTAGGTACAGTCAGTGTATGAGCAGGACAGGAGGCTTGTAAAATATTCAGGTTAGCTAAGGCTAGCCTAATAGGAATTGTCCCATATTTGGCTGTTAAATGTTGCCTCCCCTATAGACGTGATTTGTTTAATATTTTTATGAATATTTGATACACGTCACATACACATCCACACACTAAGTGTAAGAATGACCTAAATAAAACTCAGGAAATATTAACACAGGAAAGCTAATCTGCTGTGGTGGCAGTTCCCAGCTATGTTCCAATGCAGTGCTACAATTTATTCACTCATATGTACAATAATTATTATTTATTATTTAATTAAAGGTGAGTTGTACAAGTTTATGTGTGTATCAGACAAATTAGTCCTCAGTGTCACTATAGCCCTGAGACTCAAAAAGGTTGGTGACCCATGTTACCAACCTTTTTGGCAGAAGGACACCTGAGTTTAAATGTCTTATTTAATATCACTACAGTGGTGTGTGTTGTGATGTATCTGGTAAGTCAGATCAGATGAAATATCCAGTCAGTAACTGTTATCCAACAAGGAGATCATTTAAGTTAAAGTTTAATTTCTATTGTGGTTTGACTGCTGTACAGGTAGTCCCCAACTTACGAGTGAGTTCTGTACCTACGGGCCGCTCGTATGATGAAAATTTGTAAGTAGGATAACAAAAAAAAACATTAAAAAAAAAAAAAAATTATGATATGCATATTCCTTAAGTCCGGGACCTCGTAAGTAAGAGCACTCGTATGTCAGGGACTACCTGTATTTTTAAACCTACTTAACACAAAATTAATGTCATTCAGCTGTGAGGATGGAGAGAAGGAAGAGAAGATGACAGAGGAAGAATCAGGACAGACTGGGGAAGGCAACAGGTTGGTCTAATGCAGGTGGAAGTGAGGGAACAGCTACTTAATCCCAAGCAATAACATGTAAACATTATTTTTAAAAACTGTATTAAGATCTGTAATTTTTACAACTAATATATAATGCTTTTTTGACCATATGACAGTGCAGAATGCCACAGAGTGAAGGAGACAGACACGAGGTCAGTGATAGAGGAGACAAGTGATGACATCAGGTAGGAATAATTACATTAGGGAGGCAACAAAAACCTATACTGTATACCATGATGGTTTGAATTTCTGATGACCATCTTTCATTGTCTTCTTTCATGGAAAGTAACAGTTTAAATGTCATAAATGTTAAAACACTGACATGGACTCCAGGCTGTTAAGATTTCATATTTTCGCTACATAAAATGTTGAGCACCGATTACCATTACAGTTATATAGTTGTACTTTATTAACCTTCTTATTTGTTTATCATTGAAATGATCACCTGATATAATATGTAACATAAAAAATCTGTAATATTACATGAAATATTATATAATAATATATTACTGTATTTTCTAAGTGCAGGGAGGAAAGCTGTATGAGGCGGCAGGTAAAAGGAGCGGGGGGCGCCGTTGATGTTTTCGCATCCACCTCAAAAATATGTAGTTGCGCCCCTGCATCCACTATCTTTATTTCATTAGACAAAGCAGACACGCGTAATCACCGCGCAATGCGCTCCAGCCGTTGTCTGTGTCCAGCTGCGCATTGCGCAATCACGCGCGTTGGATTGGCTTTAGGTTTTACAAATCGCAGCAAAGAAACTAAAATTTAAAGCACGATAATGGTGCACCAATTATGCAGATTCAACTGGCCGTTTGAAAAGGTAAAATGTACAGTTAAGATGGGATGGATCAGCAGTTCACGCTGCTGTCAGCTGCTGTCATCCAGTGGCGGTTCTAGACCAGTTGTACTGGTGGGGCCAAGCTGGGGCCAGAGGTTTTGTCAGAGGGGCACGTTCATCAGATGAACGTTGTTACCTGTATATAATTTTGGACTGAGAAACTGAACCAAGACTTCACCTAACAGTTATTTTCATTATCATTTTATTTGCTTATTAATATATTTTATTCAGTCAATACAAATACTGTGTAAAATGATTTATATTTTTCTCATTTGATTTTTAAACTATTTTCTTTGGTTACAATGGTTAATCACTGCTTTAAAAAAATAAGAGTCAAGTAAGATTTCGAATCTGTCTTTTTCTCCGATTATTTCTCCGAAATTATGTTTGTATTCTGCATCTGTCTGTTAGCAAAATATCTTATGAACAACTGAACAGATTTTGATGAAACTTTCAAGAAATAATCACCGAATGGCTCTCTACAACTGGTTGACTTTTAAAGTACATCCAATTCAATCAATGGTGTTGGTCTGTTAGCAAAATATCTCATGACCCTCTGGACAGATTTTGAAAAATCTTTCAAGAAATAATAAACGGATGTTTCTTTACTGCTGATTAACTTTTGGATATATTTGAATTGAAGATGGCTGCAGCAGGCAATTGAAATAAGCCAAACTCAAAAATGGTTATAATTCAGTTAATTTTACAGATATGGAGTTAAGTGATTGTTTGTTTAAAGTTATTTAAAGTTATTTTATATATTCTTTTAAATAATGGGGTGATATAAGATTTTTTTCTTCTTTCTGCACTCTTTTCATTCAATGTTTTATTTTTGATGAATGTTTTATTTTGTCTCTTTTAAATGAATGAATAATAAATTAAATATTAAATAGCTTTACATCTGCTAAGTTCTTGGCATAAACCAACACAGACATGTTCCTGTTTTTAGTGTTTTACATGCTTTATATTGTAGCTGTATTATGATATGATGCGAAGCCACGGAGCTCCCAGGCGGAAGCTGAAACAGCTGCCGTAATCAGAGCGCCCAATCCGGCATGAAAAAGAAAAACACACCGCTGAAGTCCCTGAGCTCGATGGAATGTCCGGCGTAAAACTAACTTGACCACGGTTTAATGTGACGCAGATGTGTTTATATAGCTCTGCAAACATTGAACGTTGTTGTCTTGCGGTGGTTCGGCGAGTGAATGGCGGCTGCTGCTGCCGCTTGTAGCTTCTGCATTAGCTGCGTGTTTAGCCAATCCATGTGTTGCTGTTGTCCGGCGGAGCAGCGCGGGCGAGCGAGCGATCGGCGGCTGCTGCTGCGGCCTGTATTAGCTTCTGCTAGCTGTGTGTTAGCCAGGCCATGAGCTGGCCATGAGCTGGTGTTCGTGCGGCGGTGCGGCGCAATGACTGAGCGATCGGCGATCGATCTGCTGCTGCTCCAGGCTGAGACGTCCACAGAGTTCACAGAGCGATTCCAGCTAGTAATTTATCCATATGAGGCAATCCTGGAACAAACACAGTCCTCACAGCCGGCTGCCGGGACAACAGACCTACCTAACATGGCTGCCGCGGCATTTCCTGAAACGAACGGAAGTTGCGCAATTATGATTAAAAATGATAATTTTTATTAAAAATATTATTTATGAAGCCTTTAAAACAACCACAGCTGCAACAAAGTGCTGTACACATGAAATCAATAACATTTAAACACACAAACAAAAAAAAGTTTTTTTTTTTTTTTTCATATTTTTATTAAATTATTAAATATGATACGTTCGTAGGTCCGGGTTGCCGTATGTCGAGGGTTACCTGTAATGAAAATATGTTTGAACCCAGTTGAATCAGTTTCTGTGTCCTCCTTAGATGTGACCCTTATTTTTTTGGGGTGGGCTGTAACAATAACTATGTGACACAACAATCAACATTATTATTGTGTAAAACATGTCACAATAACATAAAATACAATTGTTTTCTTTTTTTTTTTTTCAAAAGATCAAAAGGAATTTTGCCAGCAAAGCTGAAGTTCTGCACACCTTCCTAGGCAGAGTCTGTGTTGACAGTCAGTGCTGGGGGTTGGGGTTAAGGCAAATTAATGTTAATGAACAGCAATTGTTAACACCCCCAGGTAACGCTTCTAGGAATGGGGACATTCTTCTAAATCTTTGAGGCCTGTTTTCTCCCTAATCTTATTTGCAGATTGCCAACATTGAAATGGCTGTATCTTCTTCGTTTTTTTTTGAGTGCCATGTGTTTGGCATCATCAGATAGCTTAGAACCCACACTTTAAGATTCTGTAAATAACTCAAAATGACCCAGGGGAGACTTGTTCCTGGTTTTGCCACGGCCAGTCACATATATTTCAGCTATCATACACTTACACTCTCCTCCTCATCCTCCACTCCCTCATTCTCAGGCCTTTCCTCAAACTGCATGCTGACCCCATCATATCCATAGTCTTCCTCTGTTGACCACAAAGAACATTACTAGTATTTAGATTTCATATTTTAATAGCAGAAAGGACAGTTGTGCATGAATGACATTTCACCTGCTCCATCTGTTTTCTCTGGATCTGCTCCCAGACACATCATCCATCTTATGTTTAAAGAGCAGAGCAGCTCTTCTCCACCTTATAACAACATGTGATTAACTTATTTGACAGATGGTCCATGGTAGGTGGTGTGTACAGTACTTGGATTGATGGTTTTCATCATGTCCCTGCAAACATTTAAACAAACATGTCACTGTTACTGTAACATTAGCTTAGGATGGACAATTATTAGCTCTATTGTTATTGTCTAACTAACCTAAATGTTGGTGATTCCACATCTGAAAAGAGATGCAACCTTCTCACAACATATGCTGTAACTGTTCTGTGGCACTCTTCATTCAGTTTCACCAACGTATTTCCCTTGGACGCTGTGGTAAACACCGTGGAGCCTGGCTAACATTATTAGCCAATTCAGGTCGTTTGTCTAAGAAAAAATACGAGCTAACGTTAGCATGGTGTTTGCATTTGAGCTGACCTACCGCTTTAAGTGGAGTATAACTTGTTAGCTGCCTTAACGTTGGTATGAGACGTAGTTTATAGTTTTATTTACCTGATGGAGCCGGATAAGGAGGCAGCAAAAAGTACGGCAAAGCGCTTCAAAGATGGACCACTCTGTTACTTCTGAGGGTCACCTTCACCTTCACTAGTGTCTGCACTGGTGAAGGTGAACGGTGTCACAGCTATTCTTTTTTCCCCTTTCTTTTCCTTTTTTAAAATTATTTTCTCCTTTACGTTTGTCTGTTACCACACAACTTAATAATTCTTTTTTCTTCCTTACCACCCAACAATCATTTACACACAAGCACACCAAACACACACACACACACACACACACACACAAACACACACACACACACACACACACCTCATTAGAGAACTTTATATCTTCTCTCACACTCAGCATTTGCTCAATTTAACATCACTGTTTCTAAACATCTAAACAGTCAAGCTCAAGAATTAATTCTGATTTTATTTGGATCTGTCTATGGTGACATGTGCTGGTCAACTTTAGCTCATCACGCACACCTATGGGCACAGTAAGGTTTGTGACTTGGAATGTCAATGGAACCAGTATTCAACAAAAGAGATTAAGAATTTTTAACCAGATTAAAAGATTACAGGCAGATGTTGTCTTTTTACAAGAAATTCATAAATCTATGACAACTGCAGATGATCTTAAATCACCGGAGTTTCCTAAGGTGTTTTGGGATTGCTATGACTCAAGACAAAGGGGAGGGCAATATTAATACACAACAATGTTAATTTTACAGTACTAGCCACAGTTACAGACCCAGAGGGTAGATATTTAATAATAAAACTTTGTATAAATAACCACAAGTTGTGTATTGTCAGCATATATGGCCCAAATGTTGATGACACCTCTTTTTTTCATGATTTTTTTCTCAGCACTGTCAGATCACTTGGATTGCTCACTTGTACTTGGAGGTGACCTCAACTTTGTTCTAAATGAATAATTAGACAGATGTAGTAGAGCAGGAACTCAACGCAGTTGGTAGTCCATAAATATAGTTAAACAGTACATGAGTGATTACAGACTTTGCGATGCATGGCTATCTCTTCACCTGAAACGTAGGGAGTATACCATGTATACCCTGATGCATGCATGTAGGGAGTATACTTTCTTCTCACATGTCCATCACTCTTACTCTCGTCTGGATTATTTTTTAGTCAGCAGCTCGTTGTTGACGGACATCTCAGACACTGAGATACACCCTCTTCTTTGTTGCATTTATGGTTGATTTTTATCTTGATTTTATTTTTCATTGTAGCACTTTGAGATCTTTTTGATGTAAAGTGCGTTATAAATAAAAGTTATTATTATTATTATTATTACACCCTATAGCTCTCAGTGATCATGCTCCTGTCTCTTTAATGTTATTAAACAGAAAAGTAATCCCAAAAAGTATAAACTGGAGATTTAATACATCATTGCTTGAGGATGAAGATTTTATCAAATATTTTACAGAAGAGTGGGCTTCATATCTGGAGTACAATGACTCGCCTGGAACATCAGCATCTGTTCTCTGGGAGGCAGGGAAAGCAGTGATGAGCGGTAAAATAATCTCATTCTCATCACATAAGAAGAAAAAGATTAAAAAAACATTCAGGAATTAGAAGAAACTGTTAAATTGTTAGAAGCCTCTCAAGATGAAGAAATGCTGGATAAAATGTGTAAAGCAAAATTAGAATTAAATGAACTTATTAACAAAAAACTCAATTCTTAATACAAAGATTCAGAATCGAAATTTTTGAGCAGAGCAATAAGTCAGGTAGCTTTCTAGCAATACAGTTCAAAACAACTATAGTTGGTGTTAAAGACTTGACTGGGAAAACAGTTTATGACCCTGAAAGAATAAAAATCACTTTCAGAGATTTTTATTAAGTGTTATACTCACCCCAGATAAACCCATCAGATTATGAAATTGATCAAATACTGGATAAAATAACACTTCCTAAATCATCAGATAGTCGAGCAATGGAGCTGGACTCACCACTGACACCAGCTGAACTCCAGGAAGCCCTCAAAAGCATGTCCAATAAAAGGCTCCAGGTCCAGATGGATTTCCAGCAGAATTCTACAAAGAATTCTGGAATATCCTGGCACCACTATTTCACAAAATGCTGCAGGAAACTGAGAAAAATAACAGACTTCCAAAAAATATAAATCCTGCCAACATTAGTCTCCTGTTAAAACCAGGCAAAGACCCTGTATTACCTACCAGTTATCGCCCCATGTCTCTTAATAATGTTGATCTTAAAATAATTTGTAAAGCCCTCTCAAAAAGATTGCAAAAGGTAACTCCTCTTATAATACATCTTGACCAAACTGGTTTTATAAAAGGGAGGCATTCATCCACAAATTCACGCAGATTATTTAATTTAATAGATTATTCTTATAATAAAAACATTGAAACTGCAATATTCTCTCTAGATGCAGAAAAAGCCTTTGATAGAGTTAACTTGAAATTTTTATTTGCAACCTTGCATAAATTTGGTCTTGGAAATTATTTCATAAACTGGTTAAAAATATTATACAGTTCCCCATCAGCATACATAAGGACAAATAATCAAATATCTGCTAGATTTCTTCTGCAAAGGGGCACCAGGCAGGGATGCCCACTCTCCACCTCACTGTTAGCTATTTTCATTGAACCGCTAGCCGCAGCAATCAGGCAAACTACACATATTAAAGGCATAAAATGCAAGAACATAAAGAACAAAATCATTCTATAGGCTGATGATCTGTTGCCATTCCTCTAGCATTCACAAACCTCCCTCTCTCATTTATATGAGCACCTGGTTCCAGACAGTCAGTGCCTCACCTGTCACAAAGCTCATCACACATCATTGGTACATACATATGTATCCATATATGTGTGTGTGTGTGTGTATATAT
>JBBPBX010086749.1:0-14836 GCA_038048925.1 Garcialebias charrua
GTATATATATATATGTTGTGCCATTTTATGGAAAGTTAAAAGATGATGTCAGGGGAGCTTTAAAGGCACAATAACTCAGTGGTCAGTGCTGTAGTCTTGTAATGTTGTGGCTGCAGGTTCCAGCTCAGGTTGCAGCATAAAGGGCCTCCGGTTTAAAACAGTTGCCAAACCTTAGGTGTGAATTTGCTCGCTGTGGTGACCCTTGCTGAAGGGAAGCAGGAAGTATAGTGAACACTAAACTCTGTTGGTGTTTATGCTGTAGTGAGCATCCTGGGACCTGTGACGACTCCGGAGCAACAGAGGATGACCAAAACCCCTTCTTCCAGCTCAATGTCTCAGCGGATGATGCAGACCTTGTCCAGTACCACCATGTAAGCACACACCTTCACACACACTGGTCACACAAAGACTGATTATTTCATTTAAGCCTTATCTGTAAATAAGTTCAGAACAGCCCTGGGACCTGTGACGACTCCGGAGCAACAGAGGATGACCAAAACCCCTTCTTCCAGCTCAATGTCTCAGCGGATGATGCAGACCTTGTCCAGTACCACCATGTAAGCACACACCTTCACACACACTGGTCACACAAAGACTGATTATTTCATTTAAGCCTTATCTGTAAATAAGTTCAGAACAGCAGCTTTTATTAAAACAGACTTTTTTCACCATTCCTTTTTTTTTTTTGATTTGTCTTTGTCTTGACTAGACTTTTTGTTTTTTACACTTATTACTTGGAGTTAAATAACAGGAAATGTTGAGACTAAAACATTGATGCTGCGTTGATGGCGTTTAAAACTTTATAGGTAGTACAGTACTACACATGCACCCAATTTAATGTGAAACATATTTTATTTTTTTAACCAAGGAGAGTTAAAGAAATCCACCTTTTTGGCTTTTCTGTCTGTTTAAAATTATATTGTGCTTTATCTTTAAAACGCAGAGGCTACATCTTTACAGTATACAGCAAATACTAATAAATACTACTTAAAAATATGTTGGCTGTTTTTATTTTTATATCAAGCAAAAATGACTCGGATTCACAATGGAACTATGTTTTTTAATGTTATTTCTGAACTACTATACTGTACAAACTTTTTGAACTTTGGTAAAATGATCCACCTTTTAGAACAGATTTCTGGTTCTGTGTTTGTTTGTTTTTTTCAAATGTTCCTTTATAATCCTAAACTTCAAATGTTCTCTGCCCTCTCCAACTTTTGACCTTCTCACCCTCAGATTTGGGAGCAAAAGCAAAGCGACGTCTGGCTCTCACCGGCAGGGCAAATTCTTTGCTTCTCCACAGCTGAAATGAAGGCAAAGAGAAAAACTTTTGACATTTCTGAATGTTACGTCTATAACTGGATATATCTTTTATATAATCATGTTGGAAATAATAATGTGCAATTGTAACACATTTTCATTATTGTAGTGTTTTTTTTTTAACTTCACCTTTTTCACCCTTCAAAATACCAGATTTCTATTTGACTTTCTCTGTTTGATCTCTAATATTTATACCTGATTTTAACGTAATTAGACTAGGTGAGCAAGAAACCATTTAGAGTAAATGAACACAACTTTTTTTTTTCAACAATTTTTTTTTTCTGATGTTTGTTTGTGTGATTTTAAATTGTAAGTGGACTGTACTTATATATCACCTTTCTATCTAATCAAGATACCGTACTCAAAGATCTTTTCACTACAACCTGTAACCTCATTTACCCATTTATACAGTACTCTACTATATCTATACAAAGCTAATCTGAATCTGTAGGGACTAGTCAGAGCTTTATCACATTCATACACTGATGGGACACACATTGGAAGCAATGAGGGGTTCAGTGTCTTGCCCAGGGACACTTCATCATGTGACTGCTGTTGGAATCAAACCCCCAACTCTTGCATTGGAGAACGACTGCTCCAACCACTTGGCCACAGATGATCACACTAAATTCCCAACTTGTATACAAAAAAATATAAAACACAACGAAGAAAATGAAATTGTCCTTGGCCAGTGCATTACATCTTTTTGTCTTTGGTTGCTTTGATGTGTTTGATTTTATTTTTATGTACTATAAAACTGTTGATTAACATCTGATCTTTCTATCACTTTAATTCTGATATCACTGATGTTAAGAAATAATGCTGCATTTTGCACTCTTTTTTTTAATACTACTGTATTACAGTATTGTCATTTAATAACCACTAGATGATGCTGTTTCACCTGCAGGCTTTAACATATGAAGACACTTTACTGCAGAGCTATTCAACTAAATTGCTCAGGGGTCCACAGTTACTGAAAGCCAAGAGCTCAGGGGCTGGACATCCTGCAGTTATTGTCATTAAGGAAGTTTGTTTTATGGTTTAAAATCTAGTTTTATTTCAAATTAACCCATTAGTAATAGTAGGTCACTATGAGTTCATCTGTGGGCCTGATTTGTCTCCGGGCCGTTAGTTGAATAGCCCTGCTCAGAGCCATATATATAGATACTGTATATCTATATATATATGGCTCTGGCCCTGCTTTACTGTATAGTTTGCACACAACCTGTCAGTCACTGACGCTAGCATAAAGAGTTTATCTGACAACCAAAGATTATGTATTAGATCTGATGGGGCTTATGTGAGCTCAGATTAAAACTAGGTTAAGTTTTCATTTAATATGAAAATGATTTGACCTAAATATTTAATCTGAACAGATATTTTTCCTAGAATATAATAATGATGCAAAAAAGTTACACTGCGTAACAAAAGCAGTCCAGTCTCTGCCCTCTGTTGCAGAGCTTTGTGAAACCTGTTCACGTGCTTTAAGATGTATTAATGTACTAACTACAAGCTATGCACACGTTCATTAAAACTCTGTCATGGCATTGTTTTATAAATATTTTTGCTGAACTTCTAAAACTTATGTTTTATAAATCTGCATAATTTTTTGCTTTTTTTAATTTCCTGAGTTAACATGTTTATACGTTCATGTAAGATCTTGAGATCTGAATATCATTAAAACAGTTTTCTTGGCTGAAAAGTGACTGTTCAAATCTTTTGAAGTGGGGTTTGTAGAATGCTTTTGAACATTCATTCATTCAACCTTTATTTAAACAGATAGTAAGTCACATTGAGCCTCGAAGACTCATTTACAAGTGAGACCTGTTTGAACAGAAAATAAGAAGTGAAAAATAACAGGGTTTGTAGATAAAAAATAATCTCAACATGCTTTTATCCTCTGGTTGAAGGTCAACAGTGTGATAATGAAAAAAATCTTGCACCCTATCACAGAATGATGCCGACATTACGCAGGGTGGGGGACGTAAGGGCGGTGAGCATGTCCAAAGACAACACACAGAGTCACTGCAGAGTTCAGATAAAATCACTTAGTTCAAATTTCCTCTGGAGAGATTGTCCCTATGACGACCAGAGATGAATCCAGAGTCCTGAAATGATGACTGGGCCCATCTGAAAAGTCCATGGAAATTCCTTGGAGGGAGGGGTAGAGCCATCAAATTTACAAAACTCCCAGGCGGGTTGAGGATGGCCAGTCAGGGAGCCCAATTCATCCATCCATCCATTTTCTTCTGCTTATCCGGGGTCGGGTCGCGGGTGTAGCAGCCTAAGTAGGGAGGCCCAGACTTCCCTCTCCCCAGCCACTTGGAGCAGCTCCTCTGGGGGAATCCCAAGGCGTTCCCAGGCCAGCCGAGAAACATAGTCCCTCCAGCGTGTCCTGGGTCTTCCTCTGGGTCTCCTCCCAGTGGGACATGCCCGGAACACCTCACCAGGGAGGCGTCCAGGAGGCATCCTAACCAGATGCCCGAGCCACCTCAACTGGCTCCTCTCGATGTGGAGAAGCAGCGGCTCTACTCCGAGTCCCTCCCGGATGACTGAGCTTCTCACCCTATCTCTAAGGGAGAGTCCAGACACCCTGCGGAGAAAACTCATTTCAGCCGCTTGTATCCGAGATCTTGTTCTTTCGGTCACAACCCAAAGCTCATGACCATAGATGAGGGTGGGAACGTAGATCGATCGGTAAATTGAGAGCTTTGCCTTTTGACTCAGCTCTCTCTTCACCACGACAGACCGGTACAGCGCCCGCTTCACTGCGGACGCTGCACCTATCCGCCTATCGATCTCACGCTCCAGTTTTCCCTCATTCGTGAACAAGATCCCGAGATACTTAAACTCCTCCACTTGGGGCAGGACCTCCTCCCCGACCCGGAGAGGGCATGCTACCCTTTTCCGGCTCAAGACCATGGCCTCGGTTTTGGGAACAGGCAGAACTTTAATGATATCTACCTTGAGTCTGTGCTGGTCTGGTTACAAAACGTCCAAATTAAATTACCATACCAATGGAACGTGCCTGAGAATAATCCCTGAGATCTAATCCATTCTGCCAAAAGTCTGGGCTCTCGAGACATGAACCAAGCCATCACATAAAGCAGGCAGCCTGACCAGGTCCAGATTTGCTGCTGATGACTTCCTTGTTTGTTGATAGACCAGGAACCAACTGAATCCAAAAAGCAGGAACCAGTTATCATAAATCCAATTAAATATGCATCCTTAAAATCCAAAGATGACAGCAGAGACGCATCAAGTCGATGAGATATCCAGCTGTGTGCATGCCAACAGGGCAAATCGGCTCGCCTACAGCCTGTCTTCTCTTCAAAGAAATGTTATCAGTTGTGTTCAGGGACCAAATCCAAGTCCATAGTTATAATAATAATTTGTCACATTTGTCATCTGTGTATGTTTCCCATACTTGACAGACGAAATTGGTCTTCTGCCTTTAACCCAACCACCACCAGGTGGTGCAGCGAGCAGCCGTAGTCAGCGCTCGGGGAGCTGGAGAATTAGATGTGCACTCATAGACACCCCAAGGTGTGTAGTGGCCGGGGCGCGAACCCGCGTCCTTCGGGTCCCAAGTCAAAAGCCGAGGCTCTAAAGGTTTCACAGACAGGACAGAGCAAAGTGGAGAGGGAGAGGTGACGTCCGCCCTTGAGAAGAGAAAGTGGTGAATGTGAACATGTATTCTCTTGTAGATCACTCTGAATGACCTCAACATGGAGAAATACTTTGGTTCTATGACAAGCTAGTTGACATCCAAGCAGAATGGGATTGATGACATCTAAATAAATCCAGCTTCCAAAATTTCTTAGCGGTTCATGCAAATATTAATAAATCCTTACCATCACTTTAATATTACATGAATGTTTTGGCAGAAACATGTTTCTGCTGAAATGCTGCAGTTAGAGGCTGCTGCCACTATGGCAGAAAAACTCTTAAAATAACTTTGTAATGTTAAATAAGCAGGGGGTGTCCAAAGTGGGGCCCGCGGGCCACAGTTGGCCTGCCAAGCTGTTCTTATCACTAAGTATTAAAATTTGCTTTGAAGTAGTGTGTTTACACTCAGTCATTCTGGCTTTAATGTTAAATGGAAAGTCAGCCTAATGACTACCTTAATGACACAGCTGGAGTGGCTATTTTGTGCATTAAATTATTTAATTTTACTAGTTTATATTTTATTTTGACAGGCTTCCTGGCACTGAAAAACATTTTCCTTTGATCCTGCACTAATACGCATATAAATCACACACAAAGCGTTTAAAAATAGCCTAAATTATAAATGTGAACTGGCTTCAGTAGTGATTTTAGCCTCTTTTTGGGGGTGATCAAGCACCCCTAAATTTTACCTGAGCACCTTTGAAAAATAAAACGTCAATAGCATTTTGTAAGGAGTTCTCAAACCTCAGATTCACCAAAATATTGAATATGGAATAAATGATGACAGTCTCAAACGGACCAATAAAATCTATGATTTTGTTGTTGCATGAGTCCTGCCGCCTGTCGATCAATCCTGCATGTCAGCAACTGACCAATCAGCAACCTCAATTTGTCCTGAAGTGAACACTCCTGTCCTGCAGAGCTGCAGCTTTGCAGTCAGAGATTTCAATGAGTTTACATATTTTGTTTCATGTTAATCTATAAATCTTTGTAAAATACACCAGAATGCAGGAAATGGCATCTATTTTAATCAAAATTATTTGGGGGAGGACCCCCAGATCACAGCCTGTTCTGTAATGTTCTTTATACAGAATTGAAGGTTAAATAACTATATGATAAATAAATTAGCTTTACTTAAAGAAGTATTTGCATTTCATGTATTATATTATTGCATTTGGCCCGCAGCCCTCTTATAGATTTTAAATTGGGGCCCTCTCAGGGAAAAGTTTGGACACCCCTGGTATAAAGGTTTATAAAACGGCATTGGAAAGAACCTTGAACATTTTAAATACTGGAGTTGTTTTGAGCAGTCCACATTGATCTTTGCACTGTTTGAATTGTCTGATATCTCATCAACTTGGTTAAACTGAATTAAATTGTTTCAACTTGTAAAATATTTATCCTTCATTACCTTCACACAGATTTGAGCTGCTGCTTTAACCAGCTGCCACAAGGGTTCACTGCTGAGTTAAAAATAAAACATTTAAATGGATTTTTTTGTTTGTTTCTGTTTATCTATGAAGTACATAGTATATATACTGTAGTGAGGAACCCATCTAAAATGAAAAATGTAATTTAAAAACGAGAAATATAAGATTCTCGTTCACCTTTGACGTGGATACTCTTTCCTTATTAATGTTCTTGATGTGTGGAGTTTAGGCTTCATTGTTCATTCTTGCTGGCTTTAATCAAACGCAGGCTGTTGGTGTTTCAGGCCTTCGGTGAAATGGATGAAAAGACTTTTTGGATGTTCCAAAGCTGACGTGGCCCTAAAAAGACAATTTAATTTGGCTCATTGTTCCAGCAGTCATTAGCCATTTCCATAATCTATTGGGCTGAATGGGCAGGCAATGGGGTTCAACATGATTATGAATTAAAGCAGGATTCATTTATACGTCTTACAGTTATTCGCAGTTATTGTAGCAAGCGCTAAGCCAGACTGACCCCACTGACATACATTTTATATGGCCTCATTTAATACAGAGCCAAGCATTTGGTCTTCTGAGACCTAGGTCCAGCTGTTTGGGGGGGATGTTGAGGATGTGGTGCACGGTTTCTTCCAAATTAGTCTGTGGCTGCCTTCTTTATTCCTGCCTCAGACACACACAGAGCCAGGAATAACTGCGGAGACGAGCCTGCAAAAGTGTTTGAATTTTAAATCAGCATTAATAGTTCATTAGCCTGGAATAAGGTCTCCTGTGTGTCGATGTGTCCTCTCACCGGGGGATTGTGTGTTTATTTATGCTGCATGGTGCATGCTGCAGACATCAAACAGCTGGCTGTGTGCAGTGTGTCTCCAGCTCCATATTCCAGCATGCCTCAGCGTGCACTGGTAGAGCCCCTTTCTGCTGTGGGACCGACGAGGGCCAAATGAGTAACTAGTCCAATTAAGAGCTCTTAAATAAATTACATTGTAAGCTGGTAAATGTGTAACAACAGCAGCACTGCTTAATTTGTCTATTTATACAGCGAGCTGCAGGCTGAAGTGCTAAAGGGAAGATCAGACCCTTCCCGTTCTCTGGATGTTGAATGTGATCAATAATAACTCAAGTCATAAAGTTAAGTTATTGCTCTTATTGATTGGTTGACATTGCACTATATATGTTGGTCCAGTAAAGCATGTTGAAGGTGTAAGCCAGGTCAGTGGTAGTACCTCAAGTGTCAGCTCAATAACAGTCAGTCAAATCCAATGATCATATACCTAATTTTTTTTTAAATCTATGTCAGCAGCAAGCACAAAGACTTTGCATGTCTTGTTTAACTATGTGTCCTTGAAGAGTTTTTACAAGACAACACATACTGGCGTGTTGAGGATTTATGTTGAAATGTCATTAAATAATATCTTACCTGCAGTAGATAGCCCTATGAACAGCTTGATTTTGGAGAAATGATTGAATTCTGGTTGAACTGACAAACTAATGGCTAGTCTGAACTTTGCAAGAAGTGGATTCCTGATACTTTAAAACAACCCAAGTCTCAAAAATAATTTAATTCTTTTGTGAACATTATTTTATAAATCTTTACATTGCTATCTGTTTTGCATTATGTCATTTTTTAAATTGAGTTCATTGATTATATGCAAGCACAAATGGCTGTAGCAGCAGTTCGCTGTAACACTTCCTGCAGTGATGGAGTAAAATTTGAGCTGGATTAATTGTGTGAAAGCTGGTTTAGGTTTCACGTAATTTTCATACTTTTTTTTGTTTTTTGTCATCTTTTTCATTTTATTTGTAACCATTCATTTAACAAAACATTCAGCTCATTCAGGAAATGGGTTCTATGACTTTTGATTTTATAACTTTTCTGGTTTTCAAAATAATTGCCCTTACTTACATATATATATATATATATATATATATATATATATATATATATGTATATATATATATATATATATATATATATATATATATATATATATATATATATATATATATATATATATATATACAGGGAACCCCCGACCTACGAACGAGTTTGGGACCTAAGAACCGTTCGCAGCTCGATCCGTTCGTAGGTAGGGGGTGAAAATTATATTAAAAAAAAAAAATTATTCATTCATTCATTCATTCAACCTTTATTTATCATGCTAACGGAGCGCGCGCACACATTTAAGCATGTAAAGTAGTGTACTGTAATGTTAAACATTGCTATTCACATTTACAGAATAAATAAAAATATATTTTCTTACTTTGAGATGGTCAAAGCCGACATAGGTTGCCATGCGTTGATTGTTTTCGGGCCAAGCAGCGCGGGGGCCGGCAAGCCACCGCAGCTGCTCCAGACCTGTGTTAGCTAGCTGGCTAGCTTCTGCTAGCCAAGCCATGAGCTAGTGTTGGAGCGGCGGCGCGATCAATCTGCAGCTGCTGCTCCAGCCGCTGCTCCAGCCTGAGACGTCCACAGAGCTATTCCAGCTAGTAATTAATCCATATGATGCGATCCTGGTCACCAGTGTTCAAAAGGCCGGCTCCCGTGTTAGCTCCAGTGTTAGCTCTGGAGCTAGCCAGGCCGGAGGTGTAGCCAGGCCGGCCGGAGGTGTTCGCACGGCGGCCTGGCACGATCGGCGATAAATCCGCTGCTGCCTGAGACATCCACAAAGTTCACAGAGACGTTTCCAGCTAGTAATTAATCCATATGAAGCCATCCTGGTCACCAGTCTTCGTCCGGCTCTCGGCAGCTAACCTAAGATGGCGTCCGGTGTTCTACATTAATTTGTGACCGGAGACCCCAGTGACTGAACCTAAAATAGCGTCCGGTGTTCTACATTAATTTGTGACCGTGTAAACTGAAGACCTACTTCCTGTTGCCCAAGATTGCTCAAAAATTGCTCAAAAATGATCAGAAATGATCTTTTTTATCATAATTATTATTTATAAAGCCTTTAAAACAACCAGAGCTGCAACAAAGTGATGTACACATGAAATTAAGAACATTTAAACACAAAAAAAAAAAAATATTATTATTATTTTTTTTTTAATACAGTAATTTCATATTTTTATTAAATATGATATGTTCGTAGGTCCCGTGGTTCGCAGGTCGATGGGGTCGTAGGTCGGGGGTTACCTGTATATATATATATATATATATATATATATATATATATATATATATATATATATATATATATATATATATATATATATATATATATGTAACAGGTATAAACACTTTGATTATTTTGTAGTGAAATTCTTGCTAAAATATGTATTATAGTTGTCCTGCAGTGTGTGGTTTATAAGCGCCCTCTACTGGTTGGCTATAAATATGACGTAAAACCGGAAGTTCCCCACAGTTGGTCAGCTCTCTGCTGTGGTAAGTCATACAGTTCGGTTATTTTACAAAAGTATCATTAAGTATGCTACAAAGCTAATGTGAAATTTATCATAATATACAGTTTATTGTAATATACACAGTTATGCATCAACATTGTGTTGCTACATAACCGTTGATAGAAAACTGTTGATACAAGTTTGGTTTTGTATGAGTTGCTCATAAGAGAATAAATTCATAAATGCTACTTTCTCTAGATGGCCACACCAGTAGAGGAGCTAACTACAGTTTCTTTGTGCTGTGAACCACTCATTTTGCAGGTAATTTGTTTTATAAAATGTTCAGAGTTAAGTCCGTTATGTTAACGGTTATATCTTGTACAGTAACGGCTGGTTGTTGCCATGACGACACAACGTTAACTGCTATTTTTTTGTGAACCACCAGAGGGTGCTGTTAAGACAATTTAATATTTCATTTTGACGGCTGCCTGTCTTTAATTTTCTAATTTCTTATTTCATTTATGACACAACGTGAACTGTTATTTTTTTGTGAACCATCAGAGGGCGCTGTAGAATAATTTAATATTTCATTTTGACCGCTGTCTGTATTTATTTTTCTATTTTCTTATTTCATTTATAAAAACTAATAAAAAAGAGAAAAAGGATGTTAAGATAAAATAGGGTTAAAACCAGGATGTTAAGCTAAAATAGGGTTAAAACCAGATTACATTAAATCCATGTTAATTTTAAAACCACTATACGATCATATGTTAAAAAGAGTACAGTATTGTCTGAAATTGTTGTAAGAAAAGTTTTACACACAGTTGGTCAGCTCTCTGCTGTGATGGCCACACCAGTAGAGGAGCTAACTACAGTTTCTTTGTGCTGTGAACCACTCATTTTGCAGTAAAGTTCCACTTCATCCAACCCACTGGCCTCTGAGAGTGTGATTATGACAGGACGGGTCCACAACTGTTACAATGGTGCCGAAACCCGGACTTCAATCAAGAACATCGAACCTGTAGCCATCCTGTCTGCTGTATCACTTCTTGGAGGCGTTGGTTTGCAGTGTTTTTTGGTTCAAGCTCACACCTGACATGTTAGAATTATAGTGTAGTGTACAAATATTGCTGTACAGTGTGACACAGTGAAGTTTTTTTTTTGTCCCACACAGGTTTTGGATTTTATTTTATTTTATCTTTCAAGTTGGTGATTTTATTTCCCATGGTGTTTTGAATTTTGGATGTCTATTCATTTTCAAATTTCTGAATGATGTCTGCTCCTGGTAACCGCTTCTGGTTTGGCACACCCAGTGGTATTGGTAGGGGCAGGGGTATACCCACTCCCATTCAATTTTCTGTTGATAGTCCTACTCAGAGTGGTGTTAAGGCCTCATTGGATGCATTTCCTGGTCCCAGGGTTCATAATCCTGTTAACCACCATGCCAGCACACCTATGCCCCATGTCACACCTACACCAACTCCTGTTAGTGACAGTTCTGAGTGTGCGGCTGCCCAGATGAGGTCTGTTATCCAGGAGATAGGACATCAGTTGGCTGACAGCATCATGTCACGCATGCAGCCACACAGCACAGTTGCTCCCAGTTCTACAACCTCACATACTGTAGTGGGTGGTGAGGGTCAGCCCGGTTATGTGTCTGATGTATCTCAGGTTCAGGTTGTCATGCAGAGGAAGGTCAAAGAACCTCCATGTTTTGCAGGTAATGACTCAGACTCAATTACAGTGCATGAATGGGAAGATCAGATGAGAACATTTATTAAGAAAAGTGATGTTAGGATTGAAGAACAGGCTGACGAAATCCTTATGCATTTGAAGGGAAAGGCTAAGGATGTGGTTAGGTTTGGGATTAGAAATATCAACACTGACATTAAGGCTAACCCTGATATAATTTATGGTCTCCTCAGGAAACATTTTAGCTCTACTAGGTATTCTGTTGTCCCCTTAGCTGACTTTTACTCGACTTTACCCAAAGACCAGGAAGACCCATATGACTACTGGCTGAGACTAAACAGAGCAGCTGACTTGGCTTCTGACTACCTGAGAGAGCAGGGCAAATCATTTGAAAACCCTGAGATGGAGGTGACCCGTATGTTTATTAGGAATTGTCCCTGTAGAGACCTGGCTCTCACTTTCAGGTCCAAACCTATCCACAAATGGTCGGCGCATGAAATGCTGGAGGTGCTGAATGAGTACCACGCTGAAGTGAGCTGTAAAGAAACTCCCTCAGTGCATCTCAAGAGGACCGTGGACATTACCATGCACAATGCGGAGGTGAGCCATGGACTGGTCCCTACACACAGTGGTCAGGAACGCCCGCAGACACATGGTACACAGTATGTCTCTCTGGCAGAGGTGATGTCTATGTTAGAGAGGGTTCTGCTGCATGGAGCCTCTGACCAGTCGCAAGTGAGACGGCGAGCTCCACCCAGGCGACCTGTAGACGGCACAGACTATATTGATGGTTTTACTGTTAAGCCATGCATTATCTGCAAAAGCGATGGCCACAGTACCTTGTCACATTGCCGAGAAAATAGACTTTGTTTCAAGTGCTATGCTCCAGGTCATTCCCGCCGAGACTGTCCAACCAAAAGAGCTGCCCCAGAACATCAGGAAAACTGACTTGTCTGCGCCCAGGGGAGGACAGTGCAGACAAATCCAATAAACCTCCCACCACTACTGAGTTACCAGAAATGCAAGATAATGCATCCCTCTATGAGTTGTACAGTGGTACAGTGACCCCATCCAAGAAACTGATATTTCAGGGATCCCAAAGAATAGCAGAAACTGACAGCCTGTTCTACACACCTGTGTCAATACAGAATGGCCCCACCCTCAAAGCACTCTTAGACAGTGGGTCGATGGCCTGTACAATCAGTGAGTCCTCTGTTAAGTCCCTTTTACAACAGTGTCCTGAAATCACAAGAGGCACGGCTGATGATTATGTTATTATAGGCTGTGGTGGACAACGTGTTTTCCCCAAAGACATATATGACCTTGATGTCATGGTTTATGGATGTAGGATGGTGATTCCAACAATGGTTGTTCCAGGCCAGACAGAACAAATGATCCTTGGCAGCAATGCCATCAAGCACATTCTAACCCAACTAAAGAACACTGACAGCTACTGGAAGCTAGTTTCCTCGCCCAACAATGGCCAGACAGCTGACCACTGCCAATTTTTGTCACTGCTATCCAATACAGAGCGATGGAGGGGTGGTTACATTCCAGATAAAGTGGGCACAGTTAAAGTCAAGAGATGTGTGACCCTGAAACCACAGAGTGAACACCTTGTTTGGGGCAAGTTACCTGAATCAGCAGTGATGTCGGCAGGCAGTACAGTGATTGTTGAACCAACGCGATCTAAAGCTGGACTGAAACATATCCTTGTTGGACGAGTTGTTACTCCTCTTTGGGGAGATCGATGGGTGCCTGTTAGGGTCATCAATCCTACTAATCGAGTTGTGGTGCTGAGAAGGAATGCCAAGTTAGCAGATGTGTCTCCTTGTATTGCAGTGGAGGACCTGCCAAAAGCTGACAACGTTGAGTGTAACGTGCAGTGTATGCAGAGCGAAAATGTGCAGCCAAGGTCAGAGGAGGACATGATGCACGCACTGGAGTCTCTGGGTCTGCAAGACATTGACCTGAAGTCATGTGAAGTGTCACTGCAATGGAAAGACAAGCTCCTTGACATCATCGTGCAGAATGAGTCAATCTTCTCAAGGCACAAGATGGATTGTGGAGAAGCTAAGGGGTTTGTTCATCGTATCCATCTTGTCGATGACAGGCCGTTCCGTTTACCCTACAGACGCATACCACCGAGCCAGTACGAGAAACTGAGAACGACTCTGAATGAGATGGAAGAGAAAAATATCATCCAGAAGTCAAACAGCGAGTATGCATCTGCACTGGTCTTGGTGTGGAAACCGAATGGGGACCTCAGAGTGTGCACTGACTTCAGATGGCTGAACGCGAGAACTGTGAAGGATGCTTATCCACTGCCGCATCAAGCTGACGCTCTGGCCGCTCTTGGTGGTAACGCGTTCTTCTCCACAATGGACCTGACATCAGGATTTTATAATGTTCCCCTGCACCCTGATGACAAGAAATATACAGCATTCTCCTCGCCATTTGGGCTTCATGAATACAACCGTCTCCCTCAAGGCCTGTGCAACAGCCCAGCTACGTTCATGAGGATGATGATGTCCATATTCGGTGATGAGAATTTCACAAGCTTATTGTGCTACCTCGACGATCTGATGGTTTTTGCACCTACAGAGGAAACTGCACTCCGTCGCCTACAGATGGTTTTCTCCCGCCTCAAAGAACATAACCTTAAGCTCGCACCCAAGAAGTGCTTCTTCCTTAGGCGGACTGTGAAGTTTCTTGGGCATGTTATTAGTGATGATGGTGTTCGAACGGATCCTGAGAAAGTGAAAGCCATAAACAATGTCCAAGTCACTGATCTTATGGAGTCCGACGGGAAAACACCTTGCCCCAGTAAAATCAGGTCATATCTTGGCATGGTGATATACTACCAAAGTTTCATTGAAGCGTGCTCTGCAAAGGCAAAACCGCTGTTTAAACTCATGGCTGGACTGGCTGCCCAAACCAAGCACAAGAAGGGTCGCAAACCTGTCAAAAAGAGAGGTCAGGTGAGACTGACACCTGCTGACTGGACGGATGCCTGTCAGACTGCTTTTGAGACACTGAAACATGACCTCATTACAAGTGTTACTTTAGCCCACCCAGATTTCGAAGCCCCATTCATTCTGGCTGTCGACGCATCCTACGATGGGATTGGAGCTGTCCTGTCGCAACTGCCTCCTGGTGGAAAAGTAGCCAGACCAGTTGCCTTTGCAAGTAAAACCCTCTCACGCTCTCAGCTGAACTATCCCGCTCACCGGCTTGAATTTCTTGCCTTGAAATGGGCAGTATGTGACAAATTCAGCCATTGGTTAAAGGGCAGACACTTCACCATATGGACTGACAATAATCCATTGACGTATATTCTGACCAAACCCAGGCTTGATGCTTGTGAACAGCGATGGGTGGCGAAG
>JBBPBX010086750.1:0-14836 GCA_038048925.1 Garcialebias charrua
CTGTAAATGATTTTCGTTGTTTTTACAGTAAATTTACTGTTTTTACAGTAAATTTACTGTATTTGCAACAGTAGCTTACTGTAAATACAGTTTACAGTAAGTTACTGTAGATTTGATTGTTTTTACATCAATATTACCGTATTATCAACAGTAAAGTACTGTATAAACATTTACAGTACATTACTGTTGATTTGCAATTGTAATGGAGTTAAAAATATACTCTAAGATAATCAGTTACTCCACTGTATTCATGTTTGTGAATTTTATTTTATTGAGGTCTTTTATTTTGAAATGTATCAAGGAGGAAATGATGTGTGCACTTGGCTCCTCCCGTGTTTCCTTTCCCTCACTTTGCTGGAGAAGCACTGTGAAGGTAAGAAGTGTGGAAGGCTCTCTGATGATATTTTATATGTTTCTTGAAATTTTTACTTTTAAAGTTGTACACTTTTAATCATATTGTTTGATATATCTTTTAAAACATTACAGTAACACTTATTTTCAAGTTTAACCACAAATATAAAGGTTGTAGGCATTTTATTTTCCCTCTCTTTTCTTTTTGGTGCCACATTGTGTGATGTGCCCCCTGGTGGACAATGACTGTAATAGCAAGGGTGTTGTCACGTTTTTCATTTGGTAACATTTATTTTTGCACATGTAGGAGCCAGAAGTGCAGAAAACAGAAGACAAAGTGATGTGTTTATTTTATTGTCTTCTGCAGGTATGTGAAATTGTTGTTTTTGTTCATGTAATGATTGAATGTTGTCTTTTTGTTGTTCTAGACTGCCCAGTAGATGGCGCTGTTGTTCTTTTATTGCACTGTTTTTAATTATATATTTAGAAAATGTTATGTTTTGTTACTCTAAAAGAAAAATATTACTTTTCTGCTTTGTAAACCTCCTGAATGAAATATAACTGTTATATTGTGAGGCTCACTTTGCTGGAGAAGCACTGTGAAGGAGCCAGAAGTGCAGAAAACAGAAGACAAAGTGATGTGTTTATTTTATTGTCTTCTGCAGGAGAACCAATAAACATTGGAGAAACAGTATTTTGACGTGCTGTCGTGTGTCCAAAAACAAGCATCGTCACACTGGTGCCGTGACCTTCAGGATCTTCAGACCAGCTTGATGCAAGTCGCCGTGGATGCTGTGCTGTTCTCCTGTTCTGCGCTCCCAATTTTCCTGTGTGGTTGGTCATATAAAGGACAGAAAAATTGAAAACTTTACCTCTAGTTTTAATAGTAAACTGGTCATTTGAAGTTAAAACACAACGCAAGTACATTGATATTTTGAAAGTTTTTTTATGGATCCCTTTAATACACCTATGTTACCTAAGGGTAGGGGTGCCTGGCTTAGTTCTCTTGCCAGTAAAAGTAACATAGATCAAGCCACTGTAGTAGGAGGTTCTGTGAATCTAAGTCAGACCCCAGGTTGTACCGCTTTTGCTATGAATGGGAACGAGGGCCCCCGTGCTTCTACACCTAGCGGTAACATTGATGTTAACAGTCTCACTGAAATTGTAGGGCAATTAGGAGCCCAGATTGGTGAATCTATTGTGACAAAACTGATGTCTACTGGTGTTGTAAATATGACTGGTTGTCATCAGACCTGAGTGGTTCAAGTAGACATGACACTCCAAATGTAACTGTCCATATCAAACCAAATAAGGAACTTCAGTCTTACAGAGGTGATGGCACTGATACATGTTCAATTCAGGAGTGGATTGAAATGGTTAAAACTTACCTCAAAAAGCAGAACATCTCTGTACAAGAACAGGCTGATGAGATTGTAAGTCATCTTAGGGGTAAAGCCAGAGATGTTGTACGGATTTCTATGCGTAGTGATCCAGGCCTCGACGTAACAGAAAAGACTGAACTGATCTACAGTGTCCTCCTGCACTATTTTAGTGATGCTTCTTCATGTCTCCCTCTTGCTGATTTTTACGCAACACTTCCCAGATCAAGAGAAAACCCAGTGGATTACTGGATTAGGCTCAATAAAGCTGCTGAGCTGGCTCTCGAGGGCCTACAAAGACAAGGAAAGACAACAGAAACCCTATATGATGAAGTGGCTGTCATGTTTGTAAAATATTGCCCTGACCCTGAGTTATCCTACACTCTGAAGTGTAAGCCCATCCATGAGTGGACCACTCGTGAGGTTCAGCTGAGAATCAATGATTACCAGAGAGAGTTGAGGGCTAGTAACAGAGCTGTTAGCACTGCCCAATTGAAGAGCCAGACTGCTGCCATACACTCTGAACAGTCCAGTATATCTTCAGCAGTCACTGTAACACCTGAGAAACACTTTGTCCAAAATGTTCCAAATGTCTCATCTCAAGGCCAGAATCCTGTGAGCAATCCCGCTTACCCAGTGTCACAAAACCTTCAGCAGTCGGAGAACAAGCTGCTCAGTCAGATGGTCGAAATGTTCCAAAACATGATGGAAAGAATGCAGCAGCATGATGTACAACCTGAGACAGGGAGAAGGTTTCAACAGTCAACACGTAGCAGGCGTCCCAAGGAGGCTGCATGTAGGGTCTGCAGTGATAAGAGTCACACCACCATGTCTCACTGCCTGTCTGAAAAACTTTGTTTTGCTTGTCTTGCTCCTGGTCATGTTAGAATGTCCTGTCCAGCTAATAACGCTTCCAACACCCAGTCACAGGGAAACTAGCGGACCTGTATTTGGAGGGGGGCAGTACGGGTCTCAGCTTAAACTCCCAAAATGTAGATGTTTCTGATGCAGAGTCTATTTATACAAATGTGAATGACAACTGTAAGGACTCTGAAGTTGTTTTTCAGAATATTCACAAAGTCAGTAGCAGTGAGAGTCTTTTCTACACCCCAGTTGTGGTTGGTGGGTTACTGAAGCTAGGTGGTATGTTGGACAGCGGATCTATGGCCTGCAGCATTAATGAAGCAGCCGAAGTAAAACTACAACGGGCAGGTCTGATAAACAAAGAAAGTCAAGCCAACACTAACGTGACCCTTGTGGGTTGTGGTGGTCTGCGTGTAAAGCCCAAATGTGTTGTTGATGTTGAGATGGAGGTGTATGGCTGCAAGATGATGGTTCCCACACTGGTTGTTCCAGGTCAACATGATGAATTAATACTGGGGTCAAATGTCATAAAACACATTTTGCATCAGTCCAAGTTATGTGAGCCATATTGGAAAACCATATCCAGTCCCTGTCCAGAGAAGGACCCTGAAACTGAAAGTTTTCTGTCTATGCTTTCTGGACTGAGCCCATGGAGAGGTACAGACGTTCCTGATAAAGTTGGCACTGTCAAATGTAATACAGCTGTGTGTCTTGAACCAGGTTGCGAGTACCTGATCTGGGGTAAACTGCCTAAAAATGTTGCTATTTCCACAGGCAGTACAGTGATGACAGAACCCACTACTTCTCGCTCTGCCCCCAGAGGTGTTTTAGTTGCAAAGATTATAACTCCTTTGTGGGGGGACAGGTGGATTCCACTGAAACTGATTAATACTTCCGACAGGCCTGTGTTGTTGAGACGTAACGCAAAGCTGGCTGACATTTATACCTGCACAGCGCTTGAAGACCTAGATGTGTGTGAGCAAGCAGCAGTCTCTCTGTCCAATTGTTGTCAGTTTGCAGCACCATCTTCCCTGGTTACAACTTCTGTGAGTGACAAGCTCCGGTTAATTGGGCTCACTGATGTTGACATCGAGTCTTGTGAGACATCTGAAAGGTGTAAGGAAAAGATGGCGGACCTTGTTTTGGAGTATGAGGACATTTTCTCACGACATCATCTTGATTGTGGTGAAGCAAAGGGTTTTGTGCACCGTATACATCTTTCGGATAACAAACCTTTCAGACTGCCTTACAGGCGAGTACCACCAAGCCAGTACCAGAAGCTGCGGCAGGTTTTGAGCGAAATGGAGGAGAAAGAGATTATCAGGAAGTCAACCAGTGAATATGCCTCACCATTGGTTCTTGTGTGGAAGAAGAATGGTGATCTTCGCATCTGTACAGATTTTCGCTGGTTGAACAAAAAGACTTTCAAAGATGCTCATCCTCTTCCTCATCAGGCAGACTGCTTGGCAGCACTTGGAGGTAACTGTCTGTTTAGCACAATGGATTTAACGTCAGGTTTTTATAACATGCCACTTCATGAGGATGACAAGAAGTACTCTGCCTTTACTACACCCATGGGCCTCTATGAGTACAATAGGTTGCCGCAGGGCCTCTGCAACAGTCCTGCAAGCTTTATGCAGATGATGACAAGCATTTTTGGGGACCAGAACTATTTCAGTTTGTTGTGCTATTTGGATGATTTACTGGTGTTTGCCCCTGATGAAGAGACCGCTTTGTACCGTCTAAAGATGGTGTTTGACAGACTGCGTAGCCACAACTTGAAGCTTGCCCCCAAAAAGTGTTTTTTCCTGAGGAGGTCAGTAAAGTTCCTTGGCCACATAGTGGACGAGTCAGGTGTGTCGACAGATCCCAGTAAGGTCGAGAGCATCACAAAATTGACAAGTGCCGACCTCATGGAAGCTGATGGTGTCACTCCTTCCCAGAAACGATTGAGATCCTTTTTAGGAATGGTAAATTACTACCAGCACTTTGTACCTAGATTCTCTGCTGTTGCCAAGCCACTTTTCGATCTATTGAAAGGAGGAAAGAGAAAACTGAAGAGTCGTGCCAATACCAAACTCTCTTGCAGAAAGCTGAGTGCAGCTGATTGGACAACCAAAGAAATGAAAGCTTTCGAGGATTTGAAGATGTCACTGGTCAACTCTGTGGTTCTAGCTCATCCTGACTTCTCTCGTCCCTTTCTCTTGTTGACTGATGCATCTCAGGATGGCATTGGGGCTGTATTGGCTCAGATTCAGGAGAATGAAACTAGAGCCAGACCTATTGCTTTTGCCAGCAAGTCACTCTCTCAGTCTCAAAAGAACTACCCAGCTCACAGGCTAGAGTTTCTAGCATTGAAATGGTCGGTTTGTGACAAGTTCAGCCATTGGCTCAAAGGTCATCGTTTCACAGTCTGGACCGACAACAACCCCTTGACTCACATCCTCACAAAACCAAAGCTTGACTGTTGTGAACAACGTTGGGTCGCTAAGCTGGCAAGTTATGACTTTGACATAAAGTATGTTCCAGGTCAGCAGAACATTGTGGCTGATGCTTTGAGTCGTGTGCCCTTTGTTAAGGAGAGTGTATGTGGCAAACTGCTCGTGGAGCCTTATGCAGACTTCCTTTCAAAAGCTAAGGATATGTCACACACTTCCGTTCAGGATACCTTCCTATCATCAACTGACCGCAAACAGCTCGCTCTAGTGAATGAAGACACCCTGTCAGTAAAAATGTGCCATTTGCAAGTGTCACCTTCATCTGTGGACAAGGATGATGTGTCAGCTGTGTTGAAGTCACATGTTGAGTGGGAAGCTGGTTCCAGGACTCGAGCTACAGAGATGCTGCTTCAAATGCCTCAGTTGCTCCCACCAGGACAAGACGCCTTACCTGCCTACACTGAAAGAGAGCTGCGTGACAGACAAACACAGGATGTCACCTTGTCTCGTGTCATGTTTTATGTTGAGAGACATCGCAAGCCCTCTAGGAGAGAGAAAACTAATGACTCACCATCTGTCAAAAAATACCTGAGTCACTGGGAGAAGTTGTCTGTGAATAATGGTGTGTTGTACAGGGTTTCCAGAGACCAGAGGTCCAAGAACAAACGTTTGCAATACGTTGTCCCAGATTCTCTCAAGGATGAGGTCCTGAAGGGGATCCATGATGATGCTGGTCACCAGGGCCAGTTCAGGAGCCTCAGCTTGACCAGGCAAAGGTTTTTCTGGCTGAACCTTGAGAGAGATGTTAGAGACTACGTGCGCAGTTGTCAAAGATGCCTCGTCAGTAAGACAGTTGAACCAGAAGGAAGAGCACCTCTAGTGAGCATTAAATCATCCAAACCGCTAGAGCTAGTCTGTATTGACTTTTGGTCTGCTGAGAACTCAAAGAACAAGTCAGTTGATGTGTTGGTTATCACAGACCACTTCACAAGACTAGCACAGGCATTTCCTTGTAAAGATCAGTCTGCTAAGCAGGTGGCCAGACTTCTCTGGGACAGATACTTCTGTGTTTTTGGCTTCCCTGAACGGATCCACAGTGATCAGGGTGCTAACTTTGAAAGCCAACTGATTAGTGAACTCCTCAGGGTCTCTGGTGTAAAGAAATCGCACACAACACCTTATCACCCGATGGGAAATGGGAGTGTGGAGCGTTTTAATCGAACATTGGGTGGTATGATCCGTGCTTTGCCCCCTGAAGCCAAAGCAGACTGGCCTCGTCGCCTACAGACTCTCACGTTCATGTACAACTGTTCAACTCATGAAACAACAGGTTATCCTCCATTTTACTTGATGTTCGGCCGCACACCACGTCTGCCAATTGATGTTCTTTTTCGTTCTGTTCTTCATGACTCTGATGTGACAAGTTATGACAAGTATGTGGCATCTCTCTCTAATGACTTGAAGGAAGCCATGGACATTGCTCAGACTCATGCAACTAAAGAGATGGATCGACATGCTCAAATCTACAACAGGAAAACAAAAGGATCCCATATTGATATCGGTGACAGAGTGCTAGTGGCGAACAAAAGAGAGAGAGGCAAAAAGAAGCTAGCTGACAGGTGGGAATCCACAATCTACACTGTGTTAGATATGAATCCAGAGACCCACACATACAAAATCTGTGACACTGTGTCTGGTCAGACGAGGGTGATCCACAGAAACTTGCTGATGTTGGCCAACTTTCTTCCTGTGGTGGATGTTCATGACTCACTTGATCATGTTTCCTGCGCTAGCACTGCACAGTCCTCTATGCTGGATGACAGATCTGTAGATGAATCCCTGGGTGGGAATACAGATGAAGTTGACTTGGATGTGGACCCCGCTACTGAAAGCAAGAATATCCTACCTGTTGTTGGAAGTGTGGATGATGGTTCTGTGAGTGATGCCAATCATGTGGACTCTGACAGGAGAACAGTGGAGTGGGTCACACAGCTGACTGAGCCAAGCATTTCACAAGGGGATGATTCTGAAATAGCGAGTGTGACATCTGACCATCCTTCCTCCATTGTGTTACCTGTGACCCAAAATGGTGAACAATCCGTTTCCGGCGAACCTGAAAATGTGACTGATGTTGTTGACAGTTTTAATGAGGTATCACAGTCAGACCCAAGATGGTCTAGTGGCAGGGCTTTTGACTACGGACCCGAAGGTCGTGGGTTCGCGCCCCGGCCACTACCCAGCTTGGGGTGTCTATGAGTGCACACCTATTTCTCCAGCTCCCCGGGTGCTTTCGGGCTGCTCACTGCACCACCTGGTAGGTGGTTGGGTTAAATGCAGAGACGAATTTCGTCTGTGTATGGGAAACATACGCAGATGACAGGAATAGACATTATTATTATTATTATTATTATTATTCTGAATGATCTGACCAATGTACATCACTGTGATGATGTTGACCAAGCCTCACAAACCCACGTTGGTTCTGTTGGTGTCCCCTCTCAAATCAGAACAAGATTTGGCCGTGTGGTTAAACCTGTGAATAGGTTAATACAGACAATGTCTAAACAAGCTGTGGTTCAAGATGCTTTTGATGTTAGAACTGTTTGCAAGTCCGTTTTCCAAGCTTTCACTAACTGAAGTTTCCTTTTTGTAGCCTGTATTTATCACTGACCGCTTTGTTTGGTCTTGGTTATTTTTTTTTTTATGTTCTTTTTGTCTTGAGCAATACTACACACTATCTGGGGTCTTGGGATGGGTGTATATGGGCACCCTGTTGCCAGTGGTTGGATTGAGGTATAAGCGCTACTCTCAGTCCACTGCATCCTATGTGGATACTTTTGTCAGTTGGTTTTCTTGGTAATAGACCCTTCAGAGTTTCATTTGATGAGATCTGGTGTAATCTTTGTGTAGCTGTGGCTCAATTTCAATAAAATTCAGTGGGGGTGGGTGTAACGGAGTTAAAAATATACTCTAAGATAATCAGTTACTCCACTGTATTCATGTTTGTGAATTTTATTTTATTGAGGTCTTTTATTTTGAAATGTATCAAGGAGGAAATGATGTGTGCACTTGGCTCCTCCCGTGTTTCCTTTCCCTCACTTTGCTGGAGAAGCACTGTGAAGGTAAGAAGTGTGGAAGGCTCTCTGATGATATTTTATATGTTTCTTGAAATTTTTACTTTTAAAGTTGTACACTTTTAATCATATTGTTTGATATATCTTTTAAAACATTACAGTAACACTTATTTTCAAGTTTAACCACAAATATAAAGGTTGTAGGCATTTTATTTTCCCTCTCTTTTCTTTTTGGTGCCACATTGGCACCCCCCAATCATCATCTGACCTCCCATCACAATTTCTTGTTGACTCTGTTCCTGTGTCAAATAAGCACGAGATCCTGAACTGTTTCAATAAACATTTTGTTGCTTCTAGTTCATTATTTGACACAGTTACAAACGGAAAATCAGCCACTTTATCTAATAATCAAACTTCTACAAATCAAATCCCTCCTACAAGTCAACCATCTGTTAATCACACCTTCTCTTTTTCTCCGTTCTCAGTCAGTGAGGTAAATAAACTGTTAAATGATCTTGATCCTAAAAAATCTGCAGGTCCAGATGAACTTCCACCTTACTTCTTAAGGCTGGCTGCTCATATCATCACAGTCCCTGTGACCCACATCTTTAATCTGTCCATAAGCCAAAACACCATTCCGGATGCTTGGAAAACAGCCTTTGTTCTTCCTTTGCTGAAGGGAGGTGACCCCACCTCATTGAACAATTATCGACCGATCTCTAAACTCTGCATCTTAGCCAAGGTTCTAGAAAAACTGATAAACTCTCAGATCAAAAACTATCTGGACTCATTTAACATCTTACCTCTTCATCAATCTGGTTTCAGGAAAAAACACAGCACAACAACTGCTTCTCTGAAGGTTCTGAATGATGTTGTTGAAGCATTGGATGCTAAGGACTATTGTGCTGCACTTTTCTTAGACCTGTCTAAAGCTTTTGACACTGTGGATCATAACATCCTGTGTCATAAGCTCTCAGAAATCGGTTTCTCTGATCACACCATCGGTTGGTTTTCTAACTATCTTTCCAATCGGAGGCAATGTGTTCAACATAACGGTACTTTTTCCAGCTATTTAACAGTTAAAAATGGTGTACCACAAGGCTCAGTTTTAGGACCCACTCTCTTTACAATCTACATAGCTAATGTAGGTCACTGCATCCCTGATGCATCCTTACATTTCTATGCTGATGATACAGTTGTTTATTGCCGAGCTAAAACAGTAGCTAAGGCTTTCCAGTTACTGCAATCCGCTTTTGACATCATCCAGTCAGATTTGTTCCGTCTCAAACTTGTCCTAAATGCTGATAAAACAAAAGGGATGTTTTTTTCAAATAGGAAGGCGGTTCCAGCAGATCCTCCTCTGATTTTATCTTCAAATGGTGTACCTATCGAGTTTGTTGATTCCTATAAATATCTGGGTATCCTGATCGATTCACATCTCTCTTTTAAACTCCACGTGGAAAACCTAGTGAAGAAACTGAAAGTTAAACTGGGTTTCTTTTTCAGAAACAGATCATGTCTATCACTGAATGTTAGGAAACGCCTTGTATCTGTGACTTTCCTTCCCTCCATTGATTACGGTGACATTCTCTACATGAATGCTCCTACAAGCACCCTGCGGATGTTGGATGTTGTCTATCATGGTGCACTAAGATTCATAACTGGTTGTGATTATCGTACCCACCACTGCACCCTGTATTCACTGGTTAACTGGACATCATTAACCTCACGCAGACTCTTCCACTGGTACATTTTCATCTTCAAATCACTTCTTGGTCTGCTGCCCTCATACATCTCCTCCTACATGTCTTTGCGTGAGTGCAGCTACAGCGTGCGCTCTCAGGACATGATTACCTGCAGTGTTCCGTCAGTGAGGACTGAACTTGGAAAAAGGGCCTTCTCCTACTCCGCTCCTGCTTCATGGAATATCTTACAAAAAGATCTGAAGCTCTCGACCTTGACTTCTCTATATGGTTTTCAGAATCTGTTGGAATCCTGGCAAAAACCAATGCAGATTTGTTCCTGTCTTTGATTTTATACGTCTACCTTATAATGTTTTGCTAGTTTTTTGCTACTTTGTTAAAAGGAGGAGTGTGTATGTATGTATATATATATATATGTATATATATATGTATATGTATATATATATATATATATATATATATGTATGTGTGTATGTGTGTGTATGTATGTGTATATATGTATATATATATATATATGTATATATATATATATGTATATATGTATATATATATATATATATATATATATATATTTTTTTTTTCTCTCTCTTTTGTTTTCTATTGTTTATTGTTTGATTGTTTATTGTTTAAGGAAATTCTACCATTATTGTTCATTGTTCTTTAGTTTTAGCAGGTCACTTTCGTAAATGAGCCCATGAGGTTCAAAAGATTTACCTGACTAAATAAAGGTTGAATGAATGAATGAATGAACATTGTGTGATGTGCCCCCTGGTGGACAATGACTGTAATAGCAAGGGTGTTGTCACGTTTTTCATTTGGTAACATTTATTTTTGCACATGTAGGAGCCAGAAGTGCAGAAAACAGAAGACAAAGTGATGTGTTTATTTTATTGTCTTCTGCAGGTATGTGAAATTGTTGTTTTTGTTCATGTAATGATTGAATGTTGTCTTTTTGTTGTTCTAGACTGCCCAGTAGATGGCGCTGTTGTTCTTTTATTGCACTGTTTTTAATTATATATTTAGAAAATGTTATGTTTTGTTACTCTAAAAGAAAAATATTACTTTTCTGCTTTGTAAACCTCCTGAATGAAATATAACTGTTATATTGTGAGGCTCACTTTGCTGGAGAAGCACTGTGAAGGAGCCAGAAGTGCAGAAAACAGAAGACAAAGTGATGTGTTTATTTTATTGTCTTCTGCAGGAGAACCAATAAACATTGGAGAAACAGTATTTTGACGTGCTGTCGTGTGTCCAAAAACAAGCATCGTCACACAATGCATTCTGGGTATTTTTTGTGACTACTGTAAAAAATACAGTAATGAACCAACCGCCAAAAAAAAAACGGTGTTCCTCCATCTTGACACTAGCGGCCGACAGGAATATTTCGTGCTCTTGGTTATTTTTATTCTTTTTTCTGCTTAATTTATACTTTTTTTTTTTTTTTACTATTCAACTTCTATTTGAATCATATGGGAGGCAGTTGCTTTTTGTGAAGGAGATGTTCCTGTGTTATACACCTATGATGAGATGAGACACTTCTTCTTTATCTGGTAAGTGGTAAATTTTAATATTTAATTGAAACTCCTTTTCTAGTAGGCTAGCGTAGGGCTAATGATAGCTTTAAAAAACTGCTGTGATTTTGACAGGCAGCTACATCAGTTTAGTTGCTGTTTCTCCTGAGTTAAAATTTGTTAAGTCATTATGTATTGAACGCCTTTTTTGATTTTATCATGTCCTGGACGACTGAGAATCTTCACCAGCTTAAGTCATTGTGGTTTTGCGGAATAAATGTTATAATCTGCAAGCTATAGCAAGACGCAGATTACAAACAAACTCCTTGTTAGCATTGCTAATGCTTAGCGGTTCCAATGGACACACAAGTCTAACATCCGGAATGTTCACACAGCAGGCAAATGCGACCCAAATCTGATTTTTTTCCCCTCCATGTGACCAATAGCTGCGTTCCCATGCCTTTTCAGTATGTTACCCAATCGGATACATATCTGATATTTTTTCAAAGTGACTGCACTCAATCTTAATTAAATGCCCAGTATATTCTATATCCTCTTATTGTTCAGGTTTCCATCACCCAGGCAGATGCTGAGACACTTATCTCCCTCCCCAGCACACCAAGACTAATCCTGCTAGGTAAGATTATTAGATTTTTAATGTACAAATCAGATGTTTAGTGCAATATTAAGCATAACCTACACATTTTTTGTATACAGTAAAGTGTGATATTTAAATGTCTGTTTTAGGAGAATCACTTCTGACCACAAAGAAGTGGATGCTGGAGGGTGATGTAGTCATTGAGCCAGGTCCTCTTCAGGTGGACTTCACCTCGGCCTTGGCTGTTCTTTTTGCATCTTTTTATGTTTTCAACATCGAGTACCAAGAGGATGCTGCCTCAACCTTAGAGTTCATTCAAAGGTCAGTAATGTTCATCATTTAAATAATAATGAATAATTATGCTTTGGAGTGCTACTGGACATTTAGCATCTTTACCAGCTGGTGAACTAAGTTGTTTACATTCAGTTTTTTTTAAGGGATCCACAATTACCGTATTATCCGGCCTATAAATCACACCAGTCCAATTATGTCCAATGAAGTGGAAAAATCCACGTATAAGTCGCACCGGCCTATAAGTCGCACCTCACGGCACAAAACAAGCATGCGCAGCAACAACAGACCTGCAGTGCAGCAAACAGACCTGCATCTCTGTGATCTTTAAAGATAAACACATAAAAAATATATTTTTGTTAGCTGACATTACAGTAAAAGTGTGTCTCAGTTTAACTTTTCTTGATAAATGCACTTTGACGGTTAAAAACCGTTAAATTAAGTGACCATTTTTTGACCAAAGTGAAAAAATCAGAAAAATCCACGTATAAGTCGCACCGGCCTATAAGTTGCAGGGCTTAGAAATGTATGCAAAAAGGTGCGACTTATAGGCCGGAGAATACGGTAGTTGTAACATTAAACTTTATTTGATAAACATTTATTTTAACTGTAAAATAAAGACTGTAAAAATACTGTAGGCTGTTTAGTTTTGTAGTTTAAGAATGTCATATACAGGCTGCATTTGACTTTTTGCTGCGTCTTCTAAAATCTTTTGTTTGTTGTGAATGTTATTGTAAGTTGTAAAAAAGAGAGATGTTGTAAAAAAGAGAGATGTTTACTCCACTTGCACAATTTTTTCAGTTTTGAGCCTCAGCAGAATTCACAGTGCACTAAATTTTAAAGAGCTATAGGCCCCGTCATATTACAGTGTATGATTAATATGACCAGAATTCACAGAAGTTTGCAAGGTTTCTATTATCTGTACAAATTATGATGCGCACAGGTGTCAAACTCTGGTCCCCAAGGGCCACTATCCTGCAAGTTTTACTTGTCTTTCTACTCCAACACACCTAATTAATTGATTGAATTAGCTCTTCAAATTCTGCAAAAGTTTGTTAATCACCCATTCATTCAAGTCAGGTGTGTAGGATAAGGAAAACCTACAAAACATGCAGGATAGTGGCCCTCAAGGAACAGAGTTTAACACCCCTGGGCTACAGTGATAAGTACTATTGGTCCGATGATTAAAAAAAAGGCCACCATAGAATGTCTATGGAGAGAATCCCATTGCATGAAGCATATACTGTATGTGGGAAAGTCTCAAAAGTCAAATATACAAGCCAACACATCTGTGCACTTGTACAAATGTAAAAATGGAGAAAACAAAAACACAGCAACAAAATACATGTGCGTATATAGTAATAATAATTATAACTTTGCTGAAACATATACATACATATACCCATACATGCATATATAGATATCATAGAATATGTTTACACATATCACATAATTTCCTATTCAGAGAAAATAATAATAATAAAATGTCACATTTTGTCATCTGTGTATGTTTCCCATACAAGACGAAATTCATCTCTGCATTTAACCCAACCACCACCAGGTGTGCAGTGAGCAGCCATAGAAAGCACCCAGGGAGCTGGAGAAATAGGTGTGCACTCATAGACACCCCAAGGTGTGTAGTGGCCGGGGCGCGAACCCGGGTCCTTCGGGTCCCAAGTCGGCCCTGCCTCTACACCATCTTGGCCCTTTATGTGTTGAGCATGGGTCTCAGCCTCTACCCCAAAATTTTAGCTCATTATCTGTTAAACATACTAAGACCTCTTGGCTGTCATAACAATATTGAATAACATTGGCCCTCATGCACGAAAATGTTCTTATTTTTATCCTAAATTTCTCCTACTTTTGTTCGTACGAAGCGTTCGTACGAACATGCCACGTCAGAACCAACAAAGTCTTCTATCCACAGGAAAAGCGTGTAAACGGGCTGCTTAAAGGTGATGAATTCCACCTGTTCTACTCACCTGCGCGTGCTCGCGTGAAGGTAATTTACATAATTTCCACCCCTCAAAACACCATATAAGGCCACGCTTCCTGCCTTCTGACAGCAGGAAGTGTCCATTCATTCAAACTCAAGAAGTAAAAGGAGAACTTCACGCGTTCGGAGATCTGCTCTCAGTGGCGCTGTGGCTACCCCCCCACCCCCCCGCAGGTGTCGGATGGTCAAATATCTCTAATTTTAGTGTACTGTGTTACATTTAGTTTCACTTATTCAGAAGAGCGCACCGCTGCCCCCCACCCCCCCCCGCAAGTGTCGGATGTGTTTTTGAACAGAGGCATTTTAAAATGTCTCGAAACTACAGTTAACTTCATATTAATATTGTAGTGCATATACTGTGTGTCCCGTGGGTCGTACAGTATCAGAAATCAAGAATAAATGGTTTGATCTGAAAATGGCTTCAAACAAACGTCTCGCCGCAGCACGGACAGGAGGTGGTCAGTCTGCGAGATGGATGAGCAGACTGACTGCAAGACGCGCGATGATCCACACTCAGAACACAGATGACAGTGCGCCCGCAGTCAACAGGCAGCTTAAATAAAAAATGACATGAAACGAATGAATAAGCTGGTTTCGCTTTTTTCTCCCCTCTCTCTGCGGTGCTGTGTGT
>JBBPBX010086751.1:0-14836 GCA_038048925.1 Garcialebias charrua
GAGACTTTAACTTTTACCAAAGTAATTTTATGATAAGGTACTTGTACTTTTACTAAAGTATTACTTTGAGGTACTTTATACAACACTAATTAACAATTTGTACGGGTATACAATGTTGCTTAAAAGCTAAACATCACACAAAGCCCCCAGAGACTGGTTTCCATTGTGGTCCTGTGTATTCTATTCATCTGAGTTCTATCCTGATTACATACAGAAAATGCCCTTTCTGTTAACAAACTGTGTTGAACAAACACTAACATTTCATTTTAAGGAAATTCTACCATTGCTGTTCATTGTTCTTTAGTTTTAGCAGGTCGCTTTCGTAAATGAGCCCATGAGGTTCAAAAGATTTACCTGACTAAATAAAGGTTGAATGAATTTCTAACCAAAATAAAATCAACATCAATTATGCGCAGACACATGCTCCAACCTTTCAAAATGTATGCAAAGATGAAGTTGTATGAATGTTTGTGTTTTACAGATGGAACCACACAGATGACGAGCAATGAAGAGCAGCTTTTGAAAGGCAAGTCTGTTAGACATTCCTCACTGTGTCATTAGCAGGTTATTTTTGTTTCTCATTTAATGATTTTAACTTTTCTTCTAAAGACCTTGCCATCCACAAGATGACTTCAGTGCTCACTGAAGTACTTGTGGTGGTGAAGGATCTGTCCAGAGATGTGCAGTTCATCAAGAACAAGTTGAGAGAGGGCAACATGAGACACAAGGTGGTATCCGGGGACCAGCCACCGCAACTTATACATTCCCTGTCCAGCTGCCAGTCACCAGTGAACAAGACTTCATGGGGTGGAGTCATTACTGATGGAAGAATCAGTTCGTCAAAAGATGGTAATTTATTTGATAGACTGAACTGCATTCATTTATTAAATGTAGACCATTTCAATGTGGTCTGGCTCATTTTTCCTCAAGGAAAAATATGTTAAGCTCTCTAGGCACTTGAGCACAAATTCTTATCTAAAAGTTCAAAATGTGCCACAGAACATCTGCTATTAATGAAATGTTTTGAAATTGTTCAAATACTGTATATCAGGGATGTCCAAAGTGTGGCCCGAGGGCCATATGTGGCCCCTGAAACGATTTTGTGTGGCCCCTGACTTCAGATCAAGAATTATACTTTACAAATTTGTCCCCCTGGCACAGGTGTTTGATGTAGATGGAGAAATTCTATTTGTTATTTGGGCAAATTTATCACAAAGTAAAATCTTATAATTAAAAATATTGGGAACAATAACAATTATTTGTCTTTAAATAACAAAACTCTTAGCTTTTTCTATCTAGTGACTTCTACTCAAAAGCTGATTTTGCTTCACTCCAATCTGCTTTAAATTATAGAATAATGTTCCTCATGTACAGCACTTTGTGTCAGCGGCCATTGTTTTAATGCACTTTATTAAAAAAAGTTGATTTGGGGTGCACCGTGTCTACATTTGGCTTTGATCTTCCTCTAAAATCACAGAGTTCTCCGAGTCAGCTTCAGGTGCTTGTAGTTAATCTTAAATATCTTCTAAATTGAACCAGGTGTTTCAATGCCTTAACATCACACAACAATTACAGTGGAGAAACTTGTCAGTTTGGTAAAAAAAAAAAAGTTAAAGTAATTTTTATTTATTTTTTTCTGTGCAGAGATATTCTTGTGCTATATTTTTTAAATGAATATATCCAAAGCTCCTCAGTTGAAAACACAAATGGTAGAAAAGATGTTTAAAAACCTCTTTCCTCAGAAGGACACAACACAACACTGCATATTTGGTGAGCTTCCTCCCCTGCAAATTACTTTATAGACTGCTGGTGATTGAGAATACAGGTAGTCCCCGACTTACGAGCGAGTTCCGTTACAACGAGGTGCTCGTAAGATGAAAATTTGTAAGTTGAAACACGAAGCACAAGTTCTCGTAAGTCCGGAATTTCGCTCGTAAGTTGGAACGGTTTTGCTAGTGCGACTACAAACACTCGTTTTTCATCGAAAAACTGCTTACTAGTGCATAAAAATGATCGGAAACGTGTGTCCACATGTTTAGCTAACGAACTGTGGTGAAAAAACACAGAAAAACTCGGTATTTTTTGCGTTTTTTCCAAAAATTCGCCAGCTCATAAGTCTGGAACCTCGTAAGTAAGAGCGCTCGTAAGTCGGGGACTACCTGTATAATTATGCTCTTAGTGTGCCATATAGTAAAAAATTCTTTTGAATTTCTAAAATGTGTTGCATCTTGTCTTTCATGCCTCTTCTGTATGAAATGCAAAAAAAAAAAAAGGATTAATTTTGAATAAAGAAAATGTGAAAGTGCAAGCTATAAGAAATAATCAAAGGACAATGTTCTTGGTGAGCTTAATAGGTGCATGGATATGTTGTCAAGATCGAGTCAAACTAGACATTTGCTTCTCTTTCCAGTTCAGTCTAATTGGATGCTGAGCATTTAATTTTAAAAAATCGCACCCGTGTGAAGTGAGTGCTGCTCTCATCACTGTACCTCATCAAACGTCATCTCATTATGGCCAATGACATTTTGCATCCTCACACAATATTTGTTTATACAAACACTCAAATTTGTCATATTCAGTGGGAATGTGTGGGACAGTTTGTGCACACACCAAAAGCAGAACATGGGAGATAGCACCTCTCAAAAAAAAAAAAGAGGGGAGGGGGGTATACAATTTTATCAAATATACACCATCTTCCTCACTCTTATTTTTGTGTCTTTCAGCTGCTGCTCGGCAGTTTGACCCAAAGCTAACTGACAAGGACTACAGCGGAACTGTCAAGAAGTGGCTTCGTTATGCGCCAGACCGGGAGGGGGGCATCCCAAGGAACCAAAGTGATCCAAACCCAAGCCAAACGTGTCAAACCTAGTCTGAAAAAGCTAAGTCTGGTCCTCTGGACATACAAAAAACAAAGCAAAAAAAAAACTGTAGAAACGTTTCGTCTTTCGTCCGAAAGACTTCCTCAGTCTGAGCTGCTGTATTCAGCTCAGTCTGAGCTGCTGTATTCAGCTCAGTCTTATAAATAGCACCCTCCCACAGTGGATCAACCAGTTGGATGATGACAGCCTGAAACCAGCTGCTCACATGAGCAAGGAGGACCATCAGCCTGACGATGGATCGTTAACACCCTGATGGTTGTTTGCTATTCACAGAGGGCTGAGTGATACTGGCAATAACAGCATTGTAAGAGGGTGACAGTTGAACCCGGAGGCCTCCACCTCTGTTTAATGATGGACGGTTTCTTTTCACAAAGATGGCCTCCTTTACTCCTCTCTCAAACCATCGTTCCTCTCTATCAAGGATGTGAACATCTTCATCCCTGAAAGAGTGACCGCTGGCCTGGAGATGAGTGTAGACTGCAGAGTCCTGACCTGATGATGTTGATCTTCTGTGCTGGGCCATCCTTTTGGCCAGTGGCTGTTTAGTTTCCCCAATGTAAGACTGATCACAGCCCTCCTGACACTGAACAGCATACACAATATTACTCTGTTTGTGCCGGGGGACTGGATCTTTGGGATGAACCAGTCTTTGCCGTAATGTATTTTGGGGTTTAAAAGCCACTGGGTGGCTTGTATACCCCCCTCCCAGTGGCTTTTAAACCCCAAAATACATTACGGCAAAGACTGGTTCATCCCAAAGATCCAGTCCCCCGGCACAGAGTAATATTGTGTATGCTGTTCAGTGTCAGGAGGGCTGTGATCAGTCTTACATCGGGGAAACTAAACAGCCACTGGCCAAAAGGATGGTCCAGCACAGAAGATCAACATCATCAGGTCAGGACTCTGCAGTCTACACTCATCTCCAGGCCAGCGGTCACTCTTTCAGGGATGAAGATGTTCACATCCTTGATAGAGAGGAACAATGGTTTGAGAGAGGAGTAAAGGAGGCCATCTTTGTGAAAAGAAACCGTCCATCATTAAACGGAGGTGGAGGCCTCCGGGTTCAACTGTCCCCCACTTACAATGCTGTTATTGCCAGTATCACTCAGCCCTCTGTGAATAGCAAACAACCATCAGGGTGTTAACGATCCATCGTTAGGCTGATGGTCCTCCTTGCTCATGTGAGCAGCTGGTTTCAGGCTGTCATCAGCCAACTGGTTGATCCACTGTGGGAGGGTGCTATTTATAAGACTGAGCTGAATACAGCTTCTCAGACTGAGGAAGTCTTTTGGACGAAAGACGAAACGTTTCTACAGTTTTTTTTTTTTTTTTTTTTTTTTTTGAATGTCCAGAGGACCAGACTTAGCTTTTTTAGATTTTTCTACCTGGATTATTGAGCATGCATCAGGGTGTCAAACCTAGGTTACCCCAACACACGCTGTTTCCCTTGTTCTTCGAGTACAAGTCTTAACCTCATGGACGCTGTTATTACATGAACATTAGACTTTTCTGTCAGTTAAAAAGGAGTCAAATATGTTGACAAATACCTTCTTTACTGAGCTCCACGATTGCCTACAAAGTTAAGAGGATGGAGGATTTTGCGAGAGAGGAGTGCCTCTTGACTCCAAAACATTTGCTGAGCTTCAGAACAAAGTCCATCGCAGAGTGCCCAGTGAGAAATGCAACCCAGGCTGCCTTGAGCACCTTCTTCTTCTGGCTTTTCCCTTTTCAGGGGTCACCACAGCGAGTCATCCTCCTCCACCTCACTCTGTCCTCTGCATCCTCTGTCCTCACTCAAACTACCTTCATGTCCTCTCTAACTGCATCCATATATCTCCTCTTCTTCTCCTCTTTGTGTGTGTGGGGGGGTGTTAATAAAAAAAATAAAAGTCATGGTCAGTTTTTTTATGTCTGATGTTTGCATTACAGTAGTTGTTCTGAAGATACAAACCACTGTGTATTTACTAGACTGCTTTTGGTCCAGCTTGTGATTTGTACATCATGATGTTGGTACATAAATCAAAATTAAAGACTAATGTTGATGTAGAAAACTGGGTGATGTTAAAATGTAAAGATGTTAGAAGCCAACTATTTGTATTGCAGATTTAAAACAAATGTAGTTATATAAAGTGCTTCACATTAAAAATAAAAAAATTAATGGAGGGTTAGGGTAAAAAAAACAACTACCGGTAAGCATTGGTGTTATTTTACATGGTCTACCTACATGCAAAACCTGTATTTTCAGGCAGAGTATATCATATTGTTTATGTTTATTAAATTTGTTCATTTTTTTACAAAAGAAACAATACAAGGCAATCTCATAATGATATTGTACAAAATGTAAAAAAATGAAAGGTGGCATCTTATTATATCTGCCCCTTATCTCCAACAATCAGATTAAACAACAGTAGTCAAACCATGTAAACAATAATAATCTTCAACCAACTTTTTCCAACAGTCAGGTTAAACAATAATATTCTTCAACCAACAGTACAAAATTACTAACTCTTTTTTTTCTCCAATATATCCAAATATTCCCAAATGTGCACGAATTTGCATAAATGAAAAATCCTTAAATATCCGACTGACATCTGCAACGTGATACGCCAAAGATCTGCTGGAACTCCGAGGGATCGCATACCTCCAGGTATTTCACAGATAAAAATCCTTAAATATCCGACTGACATCTGCAACGTGATACGTCAAAGATCTGCTGGAACTCTGAGGGATCGCATACTTCACAGATACTTCACAGATAAATATACGACTGACATCTTCAACGTGATACGTCAAAGATCTGCTGGAACTCTGAGAAATCGCATACTTCACAGATACTTCACAGATAAAAATCCATAAATATACGACTGACATCTTCAACGTGATACGTGAAAGATCTGCTGGATCTCTGAGAAATCGCATACTTCACAGATACTTCACAGATAAATATACGACTGACATCTTCAACGTGATACGTCAAAGATCTGCTGGATCTCTGAGAAATCGCATACTTCACAGATACTTCACAGATAAAAAATCCATAAATATCTGACTGACATGTCACGTATACGTAAATATAAACCAATCATACGTCATATATGCGGCAAGTATCCGAAGAGATGTAAGCAGTAATCCCGAGGGATAACAGAGCCACATATTTCTGGATCTGCAGCAGATAAAGTATCCGGATTTTGGGATTTTTTAAGGATCAATAAAGTTCGGATCTGTTCGTATCCGGAAACTGGATTTTCCGAGGATGCGATACGGAAATTCCCGGAAATTGTCCGTATATGTGAAGGATACGGAGATATACCACATCTGATACTCCCGTATATCTATGGTTTTAGTGCAGTGTATGTGGCCCTCACAGGAAAAAGTTTGGGGACCACTGCTCTATGGTGTGGTGATTTCTTTTTTTTTTTTTTTCTTTTTTTTTTCCTTTATAGATGGCCTCCCTTCTCACCTCACAGCCATCCTCTCACACCGATATGATTATTATTATTTTTTTAAAGAGAGAAAGAAAGATAGAAAGTAAGACAAAAAAACACAACAATTATCCACAAAAAGAGCACAAGGCAAACACACCCAACTTCCGTCCGCAATCCTGCAAAGCACATGACAGAACACAGCAACAAAATACACATGCATAAAGACTAATAATATTCATGCCCTTGCAGTAGATTTCCATAAATAAACATACCCATACCTACAAATATATATACATGGGGTGTATACATACATACATACATACATATACAATATATATACATACGTGGTGACTGTTGACATTTATTACTACTGTTTACATTTATTACTACTGTTTACATTTATTACTACTGTTTACATCTAGACTTTTTATATCTACACTACTGCTGATATACAGTATATATTCTTTTTACTAGCCTTATTGCATAATGCCACTTTGTTTCTATACCAATATCAACTACCTCATACATATACTGTGTACATTAACCCCATATGCTGCTTTGTCACTCTTTACAAATGTCAAATGCCAGAACCTTCATTTATTTTATAGATATACTTTTTATACTTTATACTTCGGGACAGTATTACACTCTATTTCATTTTTGGTGTTGGTGAAACTTTTTATACTTTTATACTACTATGGAAAACTACTATGAAAAAACTCAGGACAGTATTACACTCTATTTCATTTTATGATTATGTTTATTAAATGTTGGTGTTTTGGTGTTGGTGAAACTTTTTATACTTTTTTACTACTATGAAAAACTACTATGCAAAAAACTCAGGACAGTACTAAACTTTTATTATTTCATTTTATGCTTGTTTATTAATTGTTTAGTGTTTAAATGGTTACTGTTGCACCGAGGGACTGAGAGAGAAATGCAATTTCAATTCTGTGTATGTCCTGTATATCAGAGTCAGAGTCAGAGTCAGAGAGAATTTATTGTCATTTGCACCGCATGTAGTACATGTGTTGAAAACGAGATTATGTACACAGGGTCCCAGTTACATCCAACAACAAATGCAAGAGAAAAACAATAATAACATCTAGGATTAACTAAGAGAGACATCAGCTAGTAATACACTAAGCCCTAATGTAGTAGAAAAACATCATTATAAACAGCAGCACGAACATGAGCAGATGGTCACAGATGAACGCAGCAACAAGAAACAGATCAGTATCAGCATGATGTGACATTTTGCAGTGTTTATTCTTATTATTTATTTATTCATGAGTCTGACAGCCTCAGGGTAGAAGCTGTTCCTCAGTCTAGTGGTTCTACATTTGATGCTCCTCAACCTCCGTCCCGAGGGGAGTGGTGCAAAGAGTGAGTGTGCTGGGTGAGTGAGGTCTTTCATGATGCAGGTGGCTCTTTTTCTGCATCTGGAGGTGTAAATGTCTGTGATGGTGGGGAGACTGACTCCCACAGACTTCTGTGCAGCCTTCACCACTCTCTGTAGAGCTTTCCTCTCTGCAACTGTGCAGCCTCCATGCCACACGTTGATGCTGGAGCACAGGACGCTCTCCACTGCACACCTGTAGAACGAGGTGAGGACTGAGCTTCTCAGACCGGCTCGTCTCAGCCGTCTGAGGAAGTAGAGTCTCTGATGACCTTTCTTGATCAGGCTGGTGGTGTTATTGCTCCAGCTGAGGTTATCATTCATGTGTACACCCAGGTATTTGTAGCTGGAGACCACCTCCACCGCAGATCCACCTATATACAGTGGGGTGTGGGTGTGTTTGTTCCTTCTGAAGTCCACAATCATCTCCTTCGTCTTCTTCACATTCATGTGAAGGTTATTCTCTTTGCACCAACTCTCCAGATGTTCCACCTCCTGTCTGTAGCTGGATTCATCATTATCTGTGATGCATCCCACCACAGCTGTATCATCTGCAAACTTAACAATATGACAGCCTGGATGTGTGGCTGTACAATCATATGTGAGCAGAGTAAACAGAAGAGGGCTCAGCACACATCCCTGAGGAGAGCCAGTGCTGAGGGTGATGGTGGAGGAGGAGAAGTTGTGGATCTTCACGGACTGTGGTCTGTTTGTTAAGAAGTCTAAGACCCAGTTACAAATAGAGGGGCTTAGTCCAAGTGTGGATATATATATATATATATTGCAGTTCTGACAATAAAGTTGACTTTGACATATACATTCATATCACATATCCATCTACATATCTGCATATGATATCTACATATACATCCCTGCATCCATTTGTGTGTGGCTGTGAGCATGCATAAGTGAATAAGGTTCCTCCAATAGAACATTCAGTAGCGACCGTGAAGCATCAGAGATCCGCCCCCCCAAGGCCCGAGGCAGACGAAGGGGCGATCAAAGCCCAAGACCCCAAGAAGGACCCCGAGCCCAGAGTCCCCAGGGCCACCCGAACAGGACGAGCCACTCACCCTCTCCCCAGATCTGACCAAGGGGGAGAACCGGACGAGCTCCACCAGCGACTACACACAATGACCCCCGGGAGGCCAACAGCGACAAACCCACAGGCCCCCGCCGGAGCCCGTTGCAAGAGCCCGCTGCACTGACGTAGCCCCAGGCCCGGGCACCGAGGCCCGGGCACCGGGGACGCCCACCCCTCAGGCCCAGACCCGATAGGACAAGAGGACCCGAGCCCCACCAGGCAGCCACCAGGCCGAGCCGACACATGCCCAAGCGCCCAACCCTATGGTGTGGTGATTTCAATTCACATAATAATTTATGGGGGAGTCTGAATACAGACACAAATAGTTTGGTAATTGAAGAGTTTATTGAATTACATTCACTGGTTTGTATTAATGATGGTAGCCCCACTAGATATGATTGTAATAGAAATTTAGAAAGTGTTTTAGACCTAACATTAGTATCAAATGCAATAGCTGGAATAACATCTTGGGAGGTGCTGAGTGATTTTCCTATGGGTAGTGATCATTTCCCTATTAGGATATCAATTGGTTCAGAAGTAATTAAAGAAGAGGAGGAGCAGATACCAAGATGGAGACTAAATAGGGCTAATTGGGATTTATTTAGAAATTTAGTTGATATTCAATTTAATGAATTAGATGAGAATTTGTTTTGTAATGTGGAAATGTGTCATACAAAGGTTGTATCTATCATTAATAATGCAGCTGAAACTTCAATTCCTAAAACTAGGGGTAGAGGAACTAGAAAATCTGTTCCTTGGTGGAATGAGCAATGTAGCCTTGCTATAAGAGAAAGAAATAAAGCCTTTAAATTGATAAGAAAACACCATACTATGGAGACATTACTACAATATAAAAAAGCACAAGCTATAGTTAAGAAGACTGTTAGAGCAGCAAAAAAGGCATGCTGGAGACAGTATTGCAATTCTATTGGAAGAGAAACCAAGTTAGCGGAAGTATGGAGAATTATTAAGAAAACGAATGGGGTTAAGAAAACTTCTTCCTTACCTGTGCTAAAATTGAATGGGAAAATAGCGGATAGTAATAGAGAAAAGGCGGAATTGTTAGCAGAATCCTTCATTACAGTACACAGTTCAAACAATTTATCTGTGGATATGAAAAGGAATAAAGAAAAGTTATTATCTGAAAACCCAGAAATTACTATTAAGAAAATAGTTTCAGATCAAGATTTAGATATGCCTTTCACCAGGGGCGCAACTACATATTTTTGAGGTGGATGCGAAAACATCAACGCCCCCCCCACCCCCTTTTTTTTAACCTGCCGCCTCATACAGCTTTCCTCCCTTAGTCATGCACTTAGAAAATACAGTAGCAATATTACAGATTTTTTTATGTTACATATTATATCAGGTGATCATTCCAATCATAAACAAATAAGAAGTTTAATAAAGTAAAAATATATAACAATAGTGGTAATCAGTGCTCAATATTTTATGTAGCAAAAATATGAAATCTTAACATCCTGGAGTCCATGTCAGTGTTTTAACATTTATGACATTTAAACTGTTACTTTCTGTGAAAGAAGACAATGAAAGATGGTCATCAGAAATTCAAACCATCATGGTATACAGTATAGGTTTTTGTTGCCTCCCTAATGTAATTATTCCTACCTGATGTCATCACTTGTCTCTATCACTGACCTCGTGTCTGTCGCCTTCACCCTTTGTCTGTGGCATTCTGCACTGTCATATGGTCAAAAAAGCATTATATATTAGTTGTAAAAATTACAGATCTTAATACAGTTTAAAAAAATAATGTTTACATGTTATTGCTTGGGATTAAGTAGCTGTTCCCTCACTTCCACCTACATTAGACCAACCTGTTGCCTTCCCCAGTCTGTCCTGATTCTTCCTCTGTCATCTTCTCTTCCTTCTCTCCATCCTCACAGCTGAGTGACATTAATTTTGTGTTAAGTAGGTTTAAAAATACAGCAGTCAAACTACAATAGAAATGAAACTTTAACTTAAATGATCTCCTTGTTGGATAACAGTTACTGACTGGACATTTCATCTTATCTGACTTACCAGATACATCACAACACACACCACTGTAGTGATATTAAATAAGACATTTAAAGTCCATGACCCACCATGTTTTCAAATTGCATCGCCATTAATATTTATTAGTTTATTTAAAAATAATACAGGAGCGTTTATTTATATTGTAGAGAAATAACGCTAAATGTGTTATTTCATGATTTATAGCAGATTTTAGCAGAAGCTCCGGGAAGATCTGCCCCTCTCCAAATATGGGCATTCACATCACTAAAGTGACGCCTTGGAGTTACAGGCGGAGTTATAATAAGCCTTCATCAACTTCCATGACCGCTGCTCTAAGAGAGGAAAAAAAAAAGAGAAGCGGTCGCTCACTGATGTCTGTCATATTCTGAGCAGCATCCACGTAGACATACTAGTTTAATTCGCTTGATCGCGACAAATTCATTAATTTCCGCATCGGCTTTTTATTCTCTCCCCTGACCAGACAGGTCGGGATACAGAAAGGCAGCCGCGGCGCGGAGCTCTGAGCGCGCGTGCTCCCCGTGCTCTCCCGTGCTTCCCCGTGCTCCAGCAACAAGGCTGGGACAGAACCGAGCCCCGGCACGAACTTCAAAGCTGACCAGCGGAACGGGGAGCCAGGGAGAAGACGGGAGAAGCCGCGCGGCTCGCTCCTCTCTGGGCAGAGGAGAGCAGCCAGCAACAGTCCGCAGCGGTGTTATATCTTATTAAAAAGGTCTATAAAATAAATAAAAAATAAAAACAGAGCACTGGTCCAGCTGTACACAAAAATGCACCAGGAAATATGCAGTTTTACTCTCACTCTCATAAACCTCCATGGAAACTCATCCCTTCCTTCTGGGTGGAGACGTGACAAAAGTCACTCCACACTTCGACACTTTTCGGCCGCGTTTCCGGATTCATTCGGGACTCGGTTTTTTTTTTTTTTTTTAACCCTCGCCTGGCCCAAATGCAAAAATGAAAATAGACGAAATATTCTACTACAGTAATAGTTCAATATGGTGAATTGTTACTGTCATGGTGGGTGTTGTCCTTTAAACTCAGGTGTCCCTCTGCCAAAAAGGTTGGTAACATGGGTCACCAACCTTTTTGAGTCTCAGGGTTATAGTGACACTGAGGACTAATTTGTCTGATACACACATAAACTTGTACAACTCGTCTTTAATTAAAGAATCAATAATAAATGTACATATGAGTGAATAAATTGTAGCACTGCATTGGAACATAGTTGGGAACTGCACCACAACAGTTTAGCTTTCCTGTGTTAATGTTTCCTGAGTTTTATTTAGATAATTCTTACACTTAGTGTGTGGATGTGTGTGTGACATGTATCAAATAAACATATTAAACAAATCATGTCTATAGGGGAGGCAACGTTTATTTAACAACCAAATATGGGACGATTCCTATTAGGCTAGCTTTAGCTAACCTGAATATTTACAATCCTCCTGTCCTGCTAAAACACTGACTGTACTTACCTAATATCTTTTAACCACATTGAAAGGCTTTTTTTCAACTTCCTTCTCCCTTTTTCTGTTTTGCGCCCTTTTTTTTCTGCCGCTCCAGTGCACGAGTGAAAAAATAAATAAAAATAAATAAATAAATAACGCGCCTATGGGCACGTGTTCACAGCAGCACCTGTGTGTAGGGAGAGCAGAGAGATAGGAGGAGGGAGGTAAGGGAGCAGGGGGGCGCCTAATCAGTGCTGTTGACCTGTTATTGATCATTTCATGCAGTTAAAGAAAATGCCTGCTAGAAAAACATTTTTTTTTCTTTTCTAGAGACGCTTTTGACGCCCCCTTAAGTCCAGCGCCCCCATGCGGTGCATCCACGGCATAGCGCCCATTTGCGCCTCTGCCTTTCACCATATATGAGTTGGAAAAACTAAGCTATTATTAACACTAGGCAAACAACACCTGGTAAGGATGGGGTATGCCATGCTTAAACATTTAGGAAAATCATCTCTTATTGTTTTATTAAAACTGTTTAATTTGATTTGGATGACTGGAAATATTCCTGCGCAATGGAAACAGTCAATCATAATTCCCATACTAAAACCAGGGAAAAAGGCAGCTGATCCGACTAATTATAGACCTATTGCACTCACATCACAATTAGGTAAAATAATGGAAAGGTTAGACAAGAAAGTTAATTCTCAATAGTCCAGGTATCAAATCCGCTCATTCTCAATCAGTTCATCTGGACAGTTTCTTTTTAGTAGAAACGTTTCACCCTCACTCCAGAGGGCTTCGTCAGTCAGAGTAGTCCAAAGCAAACTGAAGCTACCCCACCAAGTAAACAACTTAAGTGGACCAACCAGTTTGCTGTAGCCAAGATGGTTTCTGGGGGCTTGTCCCTCGTCGACTCCTCCCAGGCAGGCAGACATGTCCAAAGTGGTTCAAGACAAGAAAGTTAAGCAAACTGGTTGGTCCACTTAAGTTGTTTACTTGGTGGGGTAGCTTCAGTTTGCTTTGGACTACTCTGACTGACGAAGCCCTCTGGAGTGAGGGTGAAACGTTTCTACTAAAAAGAAACTGTCCAGATGAACTGATTGAGAATGAGCGGAATGGAAAGGTTAGTTACAGAAAGACTAACATATTTTATTGAAAGTAAAAATAAATGCTGTCCTTTTCAAAGTGGTTTTCGTAAAGGGAGAAGTACATTGGATGCAATACTGTGTTTGGAATCTGACATAAGAAAAGCTCAGACGAATAAAGAATTAGTGATCTTTGATATGGAGAAGGCGTACGGTATGTTATGGAAAGAGGGATTACTGATTAAATTAAGGAACCTCGGTATAGGAGGTAAGATGTATAATTGGGTTTTGGATTTTTTATTTGGTAGAGAAATAGAAGTTAAGGTGGGGACAAATTTCTCTACCAAGTACACTGTTGAGAATGGTACTCCACAAGGCAGTGTGAGTAGCCCGATTCTTTTTAATATCATGATAAATGATATATTTGATGAGATGGATGGGAGAATAGGTAAATCCTTATATGCAGATGATGGGGCTTTGTGGGTGCGGGGACGTAATCTGGTATATTTACAAAAAAAGATGCAGGATGCTATCTCGAAAGTGGAAGTTTGGGCAAACAAATGGGGATGTAGGATGTCAACAACAAAAACTCAAGTTTTTATAGAAGACTTAAGGACATTACGTTACACCTTTATAAACAAAAGCTTGAACAAGTTAAAACGGTGAGGCTCTTAGGAGTCATCTTTGATGAAAGTTTAACGTGGAAACACCAAATAGAATTAGTTCAAAATAAATGTAAAAAAGTGAACAATTTGTTAAGATAAGAGAGATAAGAGATAAGAGATTTATTTATTAACATTGCACCAGTTAATTAATACAACATGATTATGTATACACAGTCGTCCGGAAGAGGAGGAGTGTGCAAAGCTGCAGCAATGTCTCTCAGCTTCACTCCAGGAGAATAGTTTCCAGCAAACAGCCTTCTTCTTTTCCAAGGTCGTGCAGAAACTAGATTAGATAGTTATTGTTTATCTTCAATCCAGGCCACAGTGTTCTTTTTGACTGCAGCCTTCCAAAGTCCAGGTGCTGTTCAGGTCCAAAATCGCCGAATCATATGAGATTCCGAAGCTACGAACCCCCATCCGTGCCCTGATTAATGCCGGGCGGCTGTAAACGAGTTCCAAAGCGCACCGCAGGTCCGCGGTGGTCTCCCGCCGCTCCTATCGTGCGGTTCAGTTCGTACAACAGCTGGGTTGAGGAGCTCACAGCCCGGATCAGAGATTCTTGCTGATCAGGAAGTTTGGCCAGCGCGCCGATAGCCGCCGCAGTCTTCCTAATCTTCCAGTAACAGACAGCTCCGCTCACGCCAAAAAACAGAGCAGCTGCCACCAATATCCCAATAATCCACAAATCTTCCACGTCTTCGACAGACAGGACGGTCAAACACATGGGTTGCCACTGTCCCCAGGAGTCCATCATGTATCCGACAGCGTGCGTGTCAGAGGGGCAGGCCGCTTCTCCTGGCCCGGTCCGCTTCGT
>JBBPBX010086753.1:0-14836 GCA_038048925.1 Garcialebias charrua
TTTGAACTGAAAAAAATGGGGCAGATAAGATTTTTTCTTCTTTCTGCTACCTTTCATTTTTTATATTTTGTACGTTATCATTTATGGGATTGTTTTGTATTGTGTTTTTTGTAACAAATAAAAATTTAAAAAAGAACAAATTTTATAAATAAATAAAAAATGATGATGATGTGTTAAAGTTTGATTTGTAATCTGGTCAGGTCTGAGTCAGGTTCTGGTCCAGTTCTTTGTTCTAGAATACATAGTTCCCAGACACGCCCCCAGTATTGCGCAAACCGGTTTTCGCACCACATGTGAAGGCAGAGAAGGCAAAGATGGCGGACGAGCAGAGCAAATTATACGGACAAAAACACGAGCTACCACAGCTTCACCAAGGAACAATAGCAAAATGGCAGTGGTCGGAGTTAAATGAGTTTGAGAAAGAAATCATGGCAGACGAATCAGACAACTTGTCACAAAGTAGTTACTCCGATATCATTAATTATTTAATTATTACAAGGAGCGAGCGCACACCGGCTTCACAGCGCAGAGCTTCACAGCTTTAAATCCAAAAAAGATGTGTAAACTGTCTCAATCAGATCTAACCAGCTAAAAAAAGGTTTAACTAAAATAACACACAGCCAACAAACAGTCCAAGCTGAACACAGACCAGAACCAGCACTTTTGAGTCTTACCGTGTTGGAAGTTAGCGTGTTGTTAGCATCTAGAGCGAGGCTCGCTGGAGCTCAGGTCGGATGGCGTGGATCCGTTGCGGCCGCACGTCCCATGGGACCGACGCGTCGCCCGCACGACTTGGCTCCCGTCCTCATTCCCCCACTGGGACGGTCTCCCCGCAGGCATGCTCTTCTCGGCATAACACCGGTCCTGGTGGACCGTGAGGAGGCCATTGTCGCGTTAGCGAGATGCTAAGCTAACAGCATGCAAGACGGTGTTGCTAAATAATAAAAAAAAAAAACAGCTCTAACACACAGACAGTTGTACTCTAACATTGTTCTGACATAGTTTCACAAAATGATTTATGTAGAATATTTTGTTTACCGGCCAAAAGCACGATGTCTTCTGAGCAGATCCAAGCAGAGATGGGGCGGTTGTGTTTCTCCGATGAAATAAATCCTTCACGTTTACTTTTTTTTTGATTAAGTGAAACCTGCGCGTTGCCCAAACGTCTACCCGACTGGAACACCCACTGACACAACACGAAGTAACCATTGCAATTAATTAGAAATTAACAAAAAAAACAACGTGAAAAATGGACATCCAGTAGAACGCGCTCCAACTGCTGGTTAGCCTACCTGTGGGAGGGTCAAACAGGACAACCCACAGATGTGACGTCACATGGGAACTATGTATTGCGCCGCTCGGGGTGGCTGCATGTTTCAGTCTGGGATTTTGCTTTTGGAAACTTTAATTCCTCTTTTTCTGGATGTAACTCACATTTTCTTGGATGATCGTTTCCTCTGGTGTCAGACACTGTGCAGCTGGGAGGATTTTTAATGAAACTCTTTTTTACTTTTGGACATTTGTTATGATGAGTAACCATGACAACAAGGTGGTTTTTATCAGAGCCATATAAAGTGAGAGTTGCGACACTTCCATAGTGTTCCATTGTAAGAATGGAATGCGGAAGTCACGTGGGTCATGGAGGGGGCGATTTGTTCCATGGCTCTGGTACAGTCTGACTCTGCCTGCAGTAGCGCTCCGTCGCCGCCAGAGGGCGCAGCTCCACAAGGTTTCCATAGCCGTTGTTTGGAACGATTGACCGCCTGTCGGCAAAGTTGCTCACAAGTCATTTTTTGCACGTCCAAGTCAAGTCTCAAGTCTCTGATCTCAAGTCCAAGTCAAGTCTCAAGTCTCTGATCTCAAGCCCAAGTCAAGTCAAGTCTCAAGTCTCTGATCTCAAGTCCAAGTCAAGTCAAGTCTCAAGTCATTGATCTCAAGTCCAAGTCAAGTCCCTAATATATGAGTGACAACGCAGTCACAAATCACTATAGTTTTAGCCAGGGCTGGACTGGGACAAAAAATCGGCCCGGGCATTTTGAGCAGAGTGGCCCACAGTGATGGCATAGTTACATTGAAAAAGTAACTTAGTTAAGTTACTGATTAGTCCTTGGGAAAAGTAACTTAGTTAAGTTACTGATTACTTGATTTGGAAAGTAACTAAGTTAGATTACTAAGTTACTTTATTAGTTACTTTCAGCAGCTGCTAACAAGAACCCTCTGTCACAATACATAAAAAATTTAAATGTTTTAATAAAATAATTACCAATTAAAAATATTCAAAAAACATAATGGTCTTTCTTGACTTTATAAAACATAAATACTTTTGATAAAAAATAAGGTATTTCTTGATTTCAATATCATAAATGAAGGTTGAATGAATAAAGAAATACTTGCTTTATATAAAAAATAGTGTCTTTACTTCACTAAACAAATAATATGTTTACAAAAAAGACTTATAAAATGATTATTTTGAAAATGTTTCAAGTGAACAATACGTTTGTATAGGCCAACTCTTTCAGGGATGAAGATGTTCACATCCTTGATAGAGAGGAACGATGGTTTGAGAGAGGAGTAAAGGAGGTCATCTTTGTGAAAAGAAACCGTCCATCATTAAACAGAGGTGGAGGCCTCCGGGTTCAACTGTCCCCCTCTTACAATGCTGTTGTTGCTAGTATCACTCAGCCCTCTGTGAATAGCAAACAACCATCAGGGTGCTAATGATCCATTGTTAGGCTGATGGTCCTCCTTGCTCATGTGAGCAGCTGGTTTCAGCTGTCATCAACAAACTGGTTGATCCACTGTGAGTCAAGTCAAGTCTATTTTATTTATATAGCACAGTTAAAACAGATAAACTGTTATCAAGGTGCTTCACACACACAACACAAAAGAGGTTTAAAAATGTACAGAACAGTATCACACACCAATGGTAAAAATTATGATATTAACAGCGGTAAAAGTATAATAAAAATGTATAAGAGCAATATTAAAATGAAAACACAGTAAAAAAAATATATACACTACGTCAGCTCACACAGTTTGAAATAATAGAGAAAAGATGATTTTTTTAGCAGGGATTTGAACATGTGAAGGGAGGAGGCCTGTCTAATGTTGGGGGGCAGGTTGTTACAGAGTTTCCACAGTGAGAGGGTGATATTTATAAGACTGAGCTGAATACAGCACCTCAGACTGAGGAAGTCTTTCTGATGAAAGATGAAACGTTTCTACAATTGTTTTGTTTTGTTTTTTGAATGTCCAGAGGCCCAGACATAGTTTTTTTTTAGATTTTTACCTGGATTATTGAGCATGCATCAGGGTCATCAGCACAAGCTGTGTTTCCATCCATTTTCATTTCGATTTTTGAGCTAATTTTTTGAAATCTCGCAAATATGTAAATACAAATTAATGCGAAGCAGAAGTGTTTCCATCTGCTGGCTTGAAGCGCATCTACCAAGCCACGCACAGCGTCATTACGTCAGACGTCAGCGTCATTACGTCAGACGTCAGCACTGCGCATGTCTACAGTAAACAGGAAGTAGCAGTTGAAAACAGAACCCGGCCACACATCTCGTCAAAATGGAGAGAATATTTCAGGTACGTGTTGCTATCGGTCGAGTTGTATTTATTCTGTCATACAAACTAGTTTTAGCGATGTTACATGTTGTCCGGAGCGGAAACAGCTGATCAGTCACGTGACGTGAATGTTCGCTTCGGCAGCACGAGTCGGCAAATCTGTTTCCATCTGTCGCTGTGCGCATCTGCTCATTTGCGAACATCCCAAAAACCACCTCAAGCGAGCGTATAAACTTTTTGGCGAACTTGAGAAAGTAAATACGGATTTTGCCGTTTCCATTAAGCTTTTCTGCTGCGATACTTCAAAATGCGCACCTAGAAACCTTGATGGAAACACGGCTACTGACTCCTTAGCTCCTTAGCTGCATGTGGATTTCCTTGAAGAGGAAGAACAGCTGCTAACTTCTGGAAATAACACACAAAGAGGTAAAAAAAAGTTAATAAGATTATAATTTTAAATTAAAAAGGTAATAGTACAGTAATAGTAAAAGAACAATACCTCTTTTTGAGCAGTTGAGGTGGTTGAATCTCTCATCATCTCTCATCATCAGGGCTCCAGGACATGCTGACACTACTGTATCAGTCTGAGTTTTTTCATAAAGTGCTGAAGTGTTGACGTGATGAAAGACATCTTAGCAGCGTTCAGTAAAGCCTGCACCAACAACATTTCAGACATGATTCAGAGATCATTAAAAACTCCTATTTGTGTTATTGATCTGGAATTATTTGAATTACCTGATAAAAGTAGCAGCTGCTGTGATCGGTGTTTACAAGCTGTTTTCTTCGTTCACGTTCGGATGATGTGGTTAGTCCGTTCAAGTGACGTGTGTTGCTGCTGCAGATCCTGTCTTGTGAAACCGCGTCCATGCACAGCTTTTGAATTTGCGCTGGTCTTTTAACAACAGGAGACCGCAACAACATGCTAATTAGGGTTGTACATCTCTGTGTGACAGACGATTCGATTCACATCTAGATACAAAGGTTACGATTCGATTCAAAAACGATTTATTTTAAAAACGGAACGATTCGATTCGATTCGATGCAGTGTAAAAGCGATTCGGTTCGATTCGGTTCGATTCGATTAAACTTCAAATAATTCTACGTTTTAACATTTGTTGATGTACCGGTAGACAAATATTTCATTATGAAAGAAAAAGGACCACTTCTATAAATGTGACATTCTTAGAGCATTTTTAAATTTGTAAAAGTCCACATATATCATATCTAAAAGGGTGCTGTAAAGCACTGGTAAAAATAAAGTAAAAAGCCAAACAAAATAATCACATGTTAAATGTGTTTATTTTTAAACATGGACCTAAAAAGACCAGCTAAAAGAAAATTTCCTACAGAAAATACAGAAAAAATATAAAAGGCACAAATGGTTACAGCAGCATGTAATAAAATAAAAATCACTAGGAAAAAAAACCAGGAATAAGCTAAGCACAAAGCTCCTGTGCAATAACCTGCTGTGCAATAACCTGCTGTGCAATAACCTGTTGTGCAATAACCTGTTGTGCAATAACCTGTTGTGCAATAACCTGTTGTGCAATAACCTGTTGTGCAATAACCTGTCACACAACCTGTAGTTTGGTAGTTATGTGCAATATAGATCATGTGCATTTTAGCTTATATTTCATTACTACCTTGAAATAGTTATTCACACAAATTCATCCTGCTTCACCGTTAAAATTCTACCATGTTGTTTACTATTTTTCTCTTCAGAAACTTTGTAAATATTATAATTACTGTTTCACTTTTTGGTAGTTTATTTTGTACCCTTATTGCATGCTTTAGTATTTCCTGTTTGCTTGTTGTGTGTTTTTTAGCAAGTCAAAATCGTTTTTTCTCATCCTGAGCATTTCATTGTACTAAGTTAACCCTGTGTTAACCTGCATATGACAAATAAACACTTGAACTTGAACTTAATAATACAAAACATAATGCAAGAACAGTACGCCTAACAACAGCAGTACGAACATGAGTTTGTGTGAGCAGGTGGGCACGGATTAATATAAAAACATGCTCTCTGTACCTCACGCTCTCTGTACCTCTTGACTTTCTTCACTGGCCTGGTCCCTCACAGATCTTACTGCCATCCTCACTTTAAAGTCTCCCAACAGCTCGTCCAGCGCTGACATTTTCTTTTTTTTTACAGGGTGGTTCATCATCTGAAATAGAAAACAAGCACCATATATTACTATGTTAGCCATGAAGTTTTTTGTTTTTTTACTGACTTTACCATTTTATGTAAAAATCTTCATCTGATGTTCAGAATTTATTTATGTAGGATTCAGAATTTATTTATGTAGGGACTCGTGTATAACATGCGTAAAAGATGTATCATTATCATCATCATCATGATTATTATTGAACTCTTTCTGTGCATGCAGATTCTCTCATTATAGTGAATGTGTTTTATGCTGATACAATGACTGCAGCACAAGTTTAAGACAACGTCAGCTCATTCTTGATCACAAGTTATAAAACACAAACCTGTATGCTCATCTTGGGTCTGGGGTGCATCATTGCAGACATTTGCAGGTTCAGTCTGCACTGGACCTCTCTGAACTGAATCCCCCGTTACCTAGAAATAAAACATGACATTTAGTGTACAGTATGGTTAAATGCAGTGTAAACAATCAAAAAACAGTAGGCAGAATAAATCTAGTGACAGCAACAAAACACAGCAGACTCTAACTGAATGCACCATAATATGTATATTTTATTTTGACAGTGTGTTGGGGGATTACCTTGTGATGCAGGGATGTTGTTTTTGCTGATAGGCTTGTGAATGTCCTCTCTGCATCATGGCTACTGTTGTAGCTTTATGCTTCTTATTAATCTTGTATGGCTGTGGGTCATAGTCATGCAGCTTATATTATAGGTGAAGGCTGAGACAACGCAGTTCGGGTCCAACAACGTGTTTGTTCTTCTGTGTAACAACAAGACTGTTCATCCATTCTGTGGGCTCATTGACAGCAGTTTTCACTGCTACTGAGGAAGGGCAGGGACTTAAAACAGTGTGGAAGAGATCTTCAAGGCCTGGAGCTCGTGAACTATCACTGAGTTGCCCGTAAAATGTAGTGATAACGTTACCCGTCGCTTTGTGTGTGGCAGCTGCATGATCCTGCTCGTTGTTGTGAGGCTTGTTGGTCGAGGTTTGTTGTGCTACCAGTCTGAGTGTACTTCGGAGGTGCGCTGCATAGCTTACAAATAGCGTGGCTTTTGTCGAGTTTTCCGTCCTTCTAGTAAAACCCGAAAACGTTCCACACTTTAGATTTTTGTCTGGCTGATGTGTTGAAAATCTGTCGCGGTGACTCGCTAGCGCGCGCGGCTACTATTTACATCCATGCTCGCTCGTGCTCTTGGTGAGCTACGGCGCATGCGTGAGAAGCTTCGCTCTCGCGTTGTTTTAGAAACGCATTGTAAACCCAGCAAGTCTCGCGATAACCGGTCCGTGTCTCTTCAACCGGTTCATCTCTGGATTTGTGGCTGGTTGCTGTCGGTTTACGTGGATGCTACCGATGCAACCACATCGCTAGCTTGTCAAACCGGATATCCGGTCGAATCGGTTAATCTATAACAAGCCTAATGCTAATACTGTAATGCTAAGTGCTAACGCGTGCTGCCTGCAAGATGCCGCGCTGAAACTAGGTCGCATAGAGCAGACGTCACGTCACTCCTTGATGAGTCCTGTCTCACTCGTCCTCCTCTCAGCTGCAGCCGGTAGGAGGAACTTTTTTCAGCTCCGTGTGAGCACCTCACAGTCCAGTTTCTGTCAGGCACGCTGGTGTCAGGTTTCACAACCGCAATACAGTAGCTTGATGCGAGTAAAGGGAAGGGGCTGGACGGAAGAGTGCTGAGAGATTTCATTGGCTTAGCTCGATGTCGTTCAAGAAAATCAACCAATCGGCCGTCGCAATTGACAAAAAAATAGCTATAATTTATTTTTTTGGTTCATGAGTGACAGGACCGCCCGAGCGGCCCATAAATCACATAAATCACCGACGGCCCACCGGGAATTTGCCCGGTATGCCCGAATGGCCAGTCCAGCCCTGGTTTTAGCTGGCACTACCAAATTTGTGCCATTTGACTTAAATAACTATAGTTCTCATGGGAGACTGTCAAATGAATTGGCATTTTTGCATCCATTGGTATGTATATGAGACGAGTGGGGAGGAGGCCTTGGGGGCATATTTCAGCTGTTTCTTGGAATGTATGCTATTCATTCGCAAACAATGAATGGACACACAAGCCTCCCAAGGCATTCTCCTAGCAGAAACAACACCCATCTCTGGTAAAGATTGTACTAATTTAAATATTCTGGGAGTTCCAGTGGTCTGTTATGACATTTCTGATGTATAAGCTTAAACTAGTAAATGAAAAATACAATTAAAAAAGCACCCACACTCAAATGTTTTCCAGAAAAATGTTATATCTGTATTTTTCTCCAAAAAGTATTTTTCTTACAAAACAGATATTTCTTGATACAATATTCTCTTCTTTCCGCAGTGAACCTACTATCTTTATGTTCTAAAAGAAAACAGCAAGTGCCCTCATAGCCACAGGATAAATCCTTGGGAAAACTGTTGAATACCTTTTCCAGAAGTCTAAACAGTCCACTCCATCTTCTTCAGAAGTCACCTGGATTCTCGAAGTCGACGTGGTGTCACGCATCACGTGACTTCAACATCAGGTTGCGTTGTGGGGGTAAACTGCGGTTCAGACCATTGGAATTCGTTTTGTTCAGAGGCTCTGGTTTTGTTTGCTAGTAAAGTCGAATCGAATATTTTTGTGTAGCACACATCTTTGGAAGGATGTCTTATGAATACGAAGACAGTTTACTACCAGAGATGCGCGACAGCGGGACAGTATGAAACTGAAACTGTCTGGACTCCAAAAATGTCCGTATAAACTACCGGTTGATATGTGGGTAAATAATAATAATATATACAGTATTTGTACCTCTTTATTTTATCTTTTTTAATGTTCTGATTTATTTGCACAACGGGAGCTGCAAAATTATTTTATTGTTCATTATCTAACAGCAGTTAAGACTTATAAACACACATGGTTAACTTGCAAACACTGTGGTTATGTGCAATAAGGTTATGTGCAATAATGGCCACCTGACTTTTTGATATGGCTGATACTGTTGTTTTTACTGTATTTTTTATCTATTTTTATTCAATTTTTACCTCTGTATTTTATCTTTCTTAATGTTCTGATGTATTTGCACAACGGGAGCTGCAAAATTATGTTGTTCATTGTCTGTGGACCGCACAATGAAAGACTGCAGTGTATTTTTCAGTGCAACAATAACAATAAAAATTGTTTTCTCTAATTGTTGGTTCTTTATCATCTTGTTTGTTAGCTGTTGTATACAAGCAAAAGTTAATTAAGTCTCACAGTGTTGCAGAACAAGTATGTTTGTCAAAGTCTGAAGCAAAGACGCACATTCAATACTGTTAATGACACCTTTAAGCTTGTTTAAACTTCATGTCAGTGGTAGAACTAATATTTTTAAAAGTTTTTCATACTGAAACTGAATATGCAAAAATGTTCACATAAAAAAGGGAAACAGCACAACATAAATTATGGTTTCGTCCTATTTTTAATGTTTATTACTCATTGTATTAAAGACAGACAATTTTTTTTTCATAATTTGTATCCTATCTAAGCATTTCAGTTTTAAAACAGCTCTTTCACATGCCACCGAAAATACAAATCAAATCAAAGGATTGCAGAAGAATAAAAAATATTATGACACTATTTTCAGAAAGTATTACTTTCTACAATAATTATCAAATAAACAAACTAAAATTTGAACTTTACAAATGAAACACTATCATACCATATATACAACTGTAGGCTCAATTGGTCAATATTTTTAAAATAAAGCCAACAGGTTAACTGCATGCAGCAGTACTACTGTCTAAAAACAATCCCCTGTCCCAGGTTTGTCAGTGATGCACAAACAGTCAGAATTTTGTCACAGCTTGACAGTGGGCAATCCATACTTTCGTCTTTGCAACTCTGTATGCAGCGAACAGGTAAAGAACCTTTCAGGATACCAAAACGGTTCTTCATCAGTCCAATCACTCGCTCCACATGTATCCTGACAGGAACCTTCAGAAGAGCAGGAACCTTCAGTGGAGCAGGAACCTTCAGTGGAGCAGGAGAGATGAAATTTTTTGTGAAACTTCAACTTCTTTTGCAGACAGTTGTGTTTTGCCCCTAGTAAATGCTGGTGTCAGGAGCTCTGCGCTGCACAGTGCGGCAAAGTCAATCAATGAATTGTTGACATGCGTGTCATCTTCCGACGGCTGTTGTGAAGCCAAATGATGTGTTGGGGATGCTGTGGATCTCTCTGGCATGGAAAGCTTTCTTCGTGCTTTGGGTGTTACTGCTGTTGGAAAAAGAGGAGAAATATTTTAATCATGTTAGCAGTAACACACAGTACTTTAATATTTCTGACACACACATGAACACAATATTAGAACTTTCTTTGTTTTAGGTTTCAGGTTTTCCTCACTGTTTAGGTTATCTGTTATGAAGATATATATATTAAGTTACGTATTCCCTTAGTAAATTAAATCATTACATACCTGGTTTCTTGGCCCTCCGAGCAGCTCTTTCATATCGTGCAACCTTTAGGGAAGGTTTGTTAGCTGCAACTTCAACTGACTCTGGGCGCTGAGGGAAGATGGATGGAACATAGTCTGGATGGGACTGGACATTTACTTTCCGTCCTAAAGATAACAAAGACTAGAATTACAACAGTCTCAGAAAAGGTGTATTTTTATGTATTTGACTCAACACTGGCCAGGCAAGTGCATGGCCTACTGATGTTTAATCAATTACAGTGCTAACAACTGTTATAAATTACCTCTATTTTCTTTTTTATGTTTCTAAAAGCAATACTAATACGTACCGGTAATAAAATGTGCCGAACACACATACGTGTGCTTGCTTCGTGGTGATCAAAGCTTTGCAGGATTTACAGATCCATCTGGTTTTTGGATGCCTCTGTTGACTGCAGCTTTCAATTTCTCCCTTCTCGCTCCTGATGTAGGAAAAATGAAGTAGTTTCTATCGGGATGTTTTTTTATGTGCGAAATGCAGTCCTTAACGCAGCAACTTTTCACCATTTTACCAATTTCACCCGCCGAAGCACTCGTTTGTTTGCCCCAAAACAAAGATGTCTGCCAACCGTCACGTGACAAAGTACCCGGCTGTTCGACTTCGAGAATGTAGCGATTAAGTTCAGTCCTTACAGAAGAGCCATGGTCTGTAGTTTTTTTGGGATGGGATGCTGTGGTTGGCTTGTCCACTTGTCACTTTTTTTGCTTTACTGAATTCAGAAAACCTGTAGATGGACATAGATATCTACTTAGAATAGTAATTATGCTTCTCAAATTTATTAGTTTGTAATGTGTAGTACACACACATTGCAAACTAATGTGTTAAATATAATGCAATAAAGTTAACATTAGGTTAACACACTGACGCAAGCTTGTTTGTAGCAAATGCTAACAACATTTCAGGCAGTGAATACACGTTACAGCTCATTTTTATCTGGATGTAGAGGCCAAAACATTACATTAAATGTCTCTCCTTTTAAAAATATCCAGGTTAACATTAGGTTAACACACTGACGCAAGCTTGTTTGTAGCAGATGCTAACAACATTTCAGGCAGTGACTCACGTTTCCGGGTGGGTTTTCAGGTGGCGAATTAGAAGTGGTGGAACCAACCAGCGTCCTGTATTTTTATGCCACACACGCTGCAGTTCACTGCTCTTCTATTTCCTACTTGTTCGAAGTTTTTATATCCAAAAGTTATGATGAACGGTGGCGCAGAAGCACGCTTCCGAGCCGGCGACGCCATGATTGTGATGGTTTGAGCTGAGGAGCTTGCGGCATGTGACTTTACGTCCGCGCGAGCAGAAGGGGGAGGAGGAGAGATCAAATTTAAAATAAATCAAATTAAAAATAAAAGATTGTTCACGAGTCTCAATTAAAAATAATTCAAATTAAAAATAAAAGATTGTTCACGAGTCTCAAATGGCGAGTCCGAGTCGAGTTGGAAGTCTTTTGAATGCAAGTCCGAGTCGAGTCTGAAGTCTCTGTTTTTGCTTGAATGCAAGTCCGAGTCGAGTCTGAAGTCTCTGTTTTTGCTTGAATGCAAGTCCGAGTCGAGTCTGAAGTCTCTGTTTTTGCTTGAATGCAAGTCCGAGTCGAGTCTGAAGTCTCTGTTTTTGCGACTTAAGTGCGACTCGAGTCCGAGACTCGAGTCCCCATCTCTGCCTGTCGGCAAGTTCAAAGGGTGTTGGAACTCTCACTTTATATGGCTCTGGTTTTTATAACTGGGAGCTGCTGATAAACATCTTGAATGCTCAATAATATCTCAGCTATGAGTTGAAAAGGAGGCACCGTGGATGCATTCCTGTCTCTCTGCCAGCTGTGCTCAAGTGCCTGACCTCTGAGATCCTGGAACTGGCAGGAAACACAGCTCGTGACAGATGGACTGGGATCATCCCTCGATACCTGCAGCTGTCTGTCCGCAGTGATGAGGAGCTCGGCGGCCTGCTGGGAGGAGTGGTAATCTCTGGGAGAAGTTCAGCCCAGCATTCAGGCGGTCCTGATGCCTGGGGGAACCAAGAGGCCCGCCAAGTCTGGGTGGACAGATCGGATGGCATCTGCGGCCATTTTCTTCAGATCTGATATGGGACGGGCCTTTCCAAGAGCTCCTTCCTGCCCGAAGCCATCAGTATCTCTAACATCTCTTCATGAAACCAGGATGAAGAGCTACAATGACATTTAATTTCCCTCTGGGATTAATAAAGTACTTTTGAATTGAATTGAGTTGAATTATCTACAGGCAGAGGTTGAAGACAGATTCTGATTCAAAGCAGGAGAATAGATGTGTGTGTGCTTGTTTACATTACTTTGTGAGGACCAACTGCTCAGTATAGACCAAAGCTCAGTCCCCATAAGGTTCAAGTGTTGTTGGGTTAGGTATGTACTGGTAATGGTTAAGGTTAAGTGTACTGTATACTGGTAACGGTTAGGATTAGGTATGTATTGTAATGGTTAAGTTTAGGGTTAGGTATGAACTGGTAATGGTTAGGGTTAGGTATGTACTAATAATGGTTAAGTTTAGGGTTAGGTATGAACTGGTAATGGTTAGGTATGTACTAATAATGGTTAAGTTTAGGGTTAGGTATGAACTGGTAATGGTTAAGGTTAAGTGTGTACTGGTAACGGTTAGGGTTAGTGTTACGGCTGGCTCAGGCCGAACACATTTAATGGACACAAGACACAAGAAGGATGAAGTTAAATTTAAAAACTTTATTGATTACTGCACGTCAGGTCGAGATGGATCCCCGCACTCCTCCCTCCAGGTGCGGAGTGCAGCATCTTCTGGCACAGTGTCACAAAACAAACAAAAGTAGCAAACAAATGGTGGACAGGGTGAGTCGGCCAAAAGTAAAAATAACGTCACCAGTGCAGGGCCAACCAAGTAGAAGTAGAAAGCCTGTCTAGTGACGGACTACCTAACCAAAAGGCACTCTAGGAGTAAAAAGAAAAACGATAAAACTGACTACCGAACTCACTCTGTCATCAGGCAAAATCTACTTAAAAACGGTACCAGTACCAAACAACCAGAGCACATCTAAAAACTAATAAGCCCTCCATGGGCAAGCCAAACTCAAGCTCATAGGATCACTAGAGCCTGAAAGAGCACACTTGCTCACAGCAGTCAACTCCCTCAGGAGTGACACCCAAGTGGCGAGGGGTGGGCGGAGAAGCACAAACCTCCACACCCTTGCAACAGATCACTGCACCCAGCCTATTTATAGGCAGGCTCAATAGAGTGCACCAATCAAGGCTTATCTAAATCAGGCTGTAAAAAGGTGTACAGTATTCAGCAGTGCAGCCAGGTTGGCAGCCAACATACACAAAACATATTGGGGCTTAAAATAATAATATGCCCTGGGACATAACATCCTCACCGACAGTTTTTGGATGGGGGATGCAGCTATGTCATTAAACATAGCTCATCACCTATACAAAAACAAAAAACTCTAATCCAATCATTATTCAAAACATTCTGACATAGAAGACTTGTCTTAAAAACAGGTGTACATGTAGTCTAAATAGTAAAAATGCATAACCCAGAATAAGACACCACACAAAATGCAAGGCCTCCAAACGTGCATGTTTCTTAAAACCACCTGTGCTACACAAGTTTAACCACAGAATCTAACACCACACAAATTTCAAGGCCCAAAAAAGTGTGTGCTTCAAAACCAATCTGTGCTCCTTGCACAGCAACAAACAAAACACCACACAAGCACAAGAAATCCAAAAAAGTGGGTGTCAAACTCATCTGTGTTAAAGAAGCACAGAACCAAAAAAGAAACACACAACACACAAGACCTCACCAAAAGTGGGTGGCAACAAAATCATCTGGGCTAAACATCACACACCGACTACATAATTTAAACACACTGCACAAAAACAAGTCAAAATATAACATACTGCAACACAGCCTCCACAGATGCACTTGGAGACCCATCAGGACTTTAAAAAAAACTGCAGCAGGAAAATAGCTTAAACCTGACTACAATACCAAACAGTCCTTCCTCAGCATGTTTGTGACAGAAAGTTTAAAATGATAGGCCCACACAGTAGCTGTTTTTACGTACAGATTAAAAGGTAACAAATGTGGGTGTTTAAGCCTGGTTAAAACCAGACCCTTGTCCTTCACTTCGCTTTGTACTAGGGTCTGGGACTTCTCCCATAGACAAGGATTTCTCCGGTAGATTTTTGACCGGACCAATCAGAGAACAGAAGGCGGAGTTTTGTTAGTTTAGCCTGGCGAGGTCCAGGGCAGGCTAACTATTCAGATAAATAGCTCAGAAACCACTCGGTGGATATTTTTTCTGCTACCAGTGTGTAATTATATGGCTCTAATTTACTGACTGTTGGCCTAGATGAAACATTTGAGATAAAATTCGATTTTTTATAATTTATTTTCGTAGCGCACCCGAGGCTGTTTGGAAAATGTCAAACCGAAACAATTTAAATCCAGCAGATTTGACCATTTTGTGAATTGATTTAGGAACTGTTAAGCTCAGGAACACTTCTGATATAACGTCGGCTAAGAAATATATTTTTTCTCAGCAAAGAAATAATAGTTTTTTACTTTGTTTTCTTGAAAATTCCTTCGTGGCGGCAGCCATTTTAACTGACGTCAGT
>JBBPBX010086755.1:3685-14835 GCA_038048925.1 Garcialebias charrua
TTCCAGATTTACGAGGTTATCATATTTAATAAAAATATGAAAATAATAATAATAATTTTTGTGTTTAAATGTTTTTAATTTCATGTGTACAGCACTTTGTTGCAGCTGTGGTTGTTTTAAATGGCTTTATAAATAAAGTATAATTATTATTATTACAATTTTAAGCGTATTTGAGCAACTTCCGGTCGTTTCCGGAAATGCGTCCGTGTCCGCCATATTACGGTCCCCAAGTGCGGTCAAGGGAGGTCCGCGAGTATCGGCAGCTTGGAGGAACGTGTGTCCGATCAGAGGTTGCCTCATACGGATAAATTAGCTGGAAACACTCGCTGAACTCTGTGGATGTCTCAGGCCTGGAGCAGCAGCCGCGATCGCTCCGCCGATTGCTCCCACGCGCCGCGCGACACCAGCAGCTCATGGTATGAGCTAAGGCTAACATGCTAAAGCGGACCCCCACCGGAGACACCGAACCGACGGGCGGCGGCCGGGAGCTCGCCTCGATGTTCGCCTGGCAGCCTAAGATGTCGGATGGACACCCAGCTAACGTGGAGAAGCAGCTCCGACAGCCTTTTTTGGATGTGCTACACGCTAACGAGCGCTAATGAGTGCAGGCCTAATGGCGAGGGCTAACAACAGCTAACGTGGGCAGCTTGATCAGCTCAAAGTAAGAAATTATATTTTTATTTATGTGTTATGTATACCTGTACAGTACTGGGTTTTTTTTGTGTAAAAATTATATAGCCGTGCTAGGATAGGCGAAGCGCTTGGTAACTTCATTACCTACATGTATGTGTTCAGTGGCGGCTCGTGTGTTATATAAAGGTAGTCCCCGATTTACGAGATTTTCGTCTTACGAGATAGTCGTTGTAACGGAACTCGCTCGTAAGTCGGGGATTACCTGTATGTATATGCTGGCAGCGATCTTTTAAATTTTTTAAAATCTGAATGGTGATAAGAATGTTGTGACTTAAATATAACTTGTAGTTTAATAGACTATATGCCACGGGGGGTCGTGACGTACTTCCGTTAAAATACCGGCCACATCCCCCACTTCCGGGTCCTATCCACTGCTGTTGTTAGCGTTAGCTCTTAGTAGCAGACCATGACAACGACCAGAAACGGGAAGCGGCTGCGCGCTACTGGCACTACAAGTGAGTTCTGTTGTGTCCGCCCACCGGTGGGAACAGCTGTTCTGTTCCCCCGCCGAGGGGGGGTTAGGGCGACAATGGATTGCGGCTATCCGAAGGGGAAACGTCGCTATAGATTTATATAGATTTATATAGATTTATATGTGTATATAGAGTTATTATTGGTGTGTACCGGTATGTAGATGTTTTATTAATTGTTTTACTCATTTATATTCGAGTCATTCCCGCTAACCGGAAGTGCGCCGTCCAGCCGATGAATGCAGAAGTGCTGGAACGGGAGTCCGTGGCATATAGTTTATTCAGTGTGAGTTTTGCAACATAAACTCAAGCACATCCGTATAGTTTTAATTATAAAAAATAAGGGAGATACAGTCTCACGCTGTGAAACATCAGATTTTCTTAGTTATAATTATTTGTAGTTAATTTCCCTAAAGTCTTTGATCTTAAAAAAATAAAATAAAATTTAAAAACTTTTTGCTGACATTCATAAATCTGTTGTCCTTTATCAAAGCACATTTACCAAAAATGCATTGATCTTTGGGGTAAGCTGATCTCGTAAATCAAGTTAAAATTTCTCTTCCATGTAAAAACCCTTCAACTCTACTATCAAAACAATGGAAACAAGGCTTTAAAACAATCTGATTTCCTAAACAACTGGGAAAGACCCTAAATATAGTAATGAAAACATTAATAGCAGCTGTTTAAGTGAAGTCAGCACAAAAATACCATCTGAAACAATCTTAAAACTAAGAATAATGTTCTTTCTATATACCATAATAGTATAATACAGTAATGGCAACGCATCAATGACAGCAGAAGCCAATACATGCTTGGAAATTGATGCAACCAATTTTGGGAGTGTTGAAAGCTAAATATGTCGTCTTTGTACAGTTTAAAAACACAGAACTAAAATGAGACTGTAAACAAAGCTGTAATTGTTTAAGTTTTAAACTACAGTATATCAAATCAAACTATTTGTACTCATGCTTCTTAAAATGTAGAACAAAGGAAGCTGAAGAAAAGTACAAAAAATACAAAAATAAATTGGTTGGCATTATAAGAAAACACAAGAAAGAATATTACAGTGAACTGTTGAATAAATGTAATGGGGATATGAGGGAGACGTGGAAAGTTGTGAATGGTGTGTTAAATAAACACAAAGTAAACTCGGGTATTTCACATAACTTTACAATAAATAACATGGAAACAAATGATAAAAAAGAAATTGTTAACGGCTTTAATCAGTATTTTGTGAACGTCGGAACTAACCTTGCAGCCACAATTCCAAAGGTGAATAACAATGTAAACTATTTAATCGATGGCTGTTTAGACAGTATGTTTTTGAATGGAACTGATAAAGATGAAATACTGAAAGTAGTTAAAAACTTTACAGAAAAAAAATCGAAAGATTGTATGGATATGGATATGTCGTTTGTGAAGAGTATAATGTAGTATAATTGTCCATGACAATAATGTAGTATACAGTAATGTAGAACCACTAGACTGAGGAACAGCTTCTACCCTGAGGCTGTTAGACTCATGAATAAATAAATAATGAGAATAAACACTGCAAAATATCACATCATGCTGATGCTGATCTGTTTTCTTGTTGCTGTGTTCATCTGTGACCATCTGCTCATACAGACTCATGTTCGTGCTGCTGTTTATAATGATGTTTTTCCACTACATTAGGGCTTAGTGTATTACTAGTTGATGTTTCTCTTAGTTAATTCTAGATGTTATTACTGTTTTTCTCTTGCATTTGTTGTTGGATGTAACTGGGACCCCGTGTACATAATCTCGTTTTCATCACATGTACCACATGCGGTGCAAATGACAATAAAGACTCTCTGATTACTCTCTCTCTCTCTCTCTGATAATGTGTCATGTGATTGAGCCATTCACTTACATTTGTAATTTATCATTTACAACTGGTGTATTTCCTGATAGAATGAAGGTGGCTTAAGTGGTTCCATTTTTCAAAACCGGTGACAAAGGTGTGTTTAATAATCATAGACCGATATCCCTACTACCACAGTTCTCAAAAGTCTTGGAGAAACTATTTAACGTTCGATTAGACAAATTCATTGAAAAACACAACATTCTAACAGATACTCAGTATGGTTTTAGATCTGGTCATTCAACATCAATGGCACTTATGGATTTTGTTGAACAAGTAATTACTGCTGTTGACCAAAAAAAATATTGTGTAAGTGTTTTTGTTGATTTAAAAAAAGCCTTTGATACCGTTAATCATAGTATTCTCCTTAATAAATTACAAAAATATGGAATAAGAGGATTAGCCTTACAATGGCTATGCAGTTACTTAAAAAATAGGAAACAATATGTTCAGTTGGATGACGTAAAATCAAATCACTGTACTGTTACATGTGGTGTTCCACAGGGATCAATACTCGGTCCGAAACTTTTCCTTTTATATATTAACGATCTGGTTAAAGTGTCTGGGGTCATCAAATGTGTTTTGTTCGCAGACGACACAACTTTTTTTTGTTCTGGAGACACTATTGAACAAGTAATGGATTTATTAATGAAGGAGTTTGTAAAGATTCAAAACTGGTTTAGACTCAACAAATTATCATTAAATTTGGATAAAACATACTACATGATATTTAGCAATAAAAATAAATCAATAGACATTCCATTTTTTATCGATGATTCAGAAATACGCAGAGTCAATGAGGTAAAATTCTTGGGTGTTATTATTGATGATAATTTATCATGGAAACAACATATAAATTTAGTTAAAACAAAAATATCTAAATCAATTGCAGTATTTTATAGGGTTCGATATCTACTAAATGATAAATCTTTGTATCTGTTATATAATTCATTGATTGTGCCACATTTGATTTATTGTGTAAGTGTATGGGGAAAAGCATGCAAAAGCAATACAATGCCTATTTTTATTATGCAAAAAAAGATTGTGAGAATTATAACCAGAAATCATTATTGTCACCCTTCTGGTGTATTATTTTCTCAAATGAAGCTACAGTACTGAAATTTTATGATTTGGTCGATTACAACATTGTGTTACTTATGTATAGAGCACATAATAATATACTACCATCAAATATTCAAATGTTTTTTGTGAAAAGAACAAGCTGTTACAACCTTAAGGGTAAAGATGTGCTTGTTAAACCACAGTTCAGAACAAGTTTGAAGGGAAGAACTACAGTAATACAAGGCGTAACATTGTGGAATAATTTAATGCCAGTATTTAAAGAAGCTAAATCAATTTCTGTATTTAAGAAAATTGTCAAAGTTGAATTGTTAAACAAATATGATTGAATGTAACTGAGTAATCCATATATTGTTGGTTAAACGAGTTATTTACTTATTTTGTTATTAGAGAGCAATTAGTTTGTATTAGATAGATAGGAGCAGATTTAATAAGATATTTTCTTCATCTGCTACCTTTTCATTTTACACCTTATATATTTTTTATTCTTTTCATTTGCTTGTCATTTGTTGTATCACATTTTGAAAAATGAATAAACTTAAAAAAAATAAAAAAAATAAATAAACTGAACTGTGATCACTCTCATCCATTATGCACCATATTTCCCAGGAGTATATAAACACCAAATCACAGTTTTTTTCTTTTTACCTTGTTACTGGGCAAGAGGCACTTTCAGAGGGCGACAGATGATTACTTTTAATAATAGTGCTAAGCTCCAGGAGATGTTAAATCAGTTTGGGTTTGACAGTCAAATCTCTTATTTTTCTGTTTGCTAAAGTGTGTTTGTACTGATGGTCCTTTTATGGACTGACATTCTGGTTCTCTTTATTATGATAATAAATTGTACTGGAATAAACAAAAATGTGTGCACACCGACCTCTTGAATGGGACCGCATTCCGCAAAGCTTTCTCCACATCAGCTACAGAGGCCCGGGCCAGTTCAGCCACAGTGCAGAGGCCTTGGGCGTAGAGCGCTCTGGCTTGTGTCGCGTTCAGAAGAGAAACCCTGACGAGATCGACGAGTTCCCTCTGGACTCCAAAGCTCAGCCTGGTCTGGTACTGAGACAAAAGCAGCTCCATGTTGTGCCAACCCAGACGCTTACAGAACACTGTTATCATACCTGAGGGGGTGACAAACATGTAAATTGTCCTGGTTTACTTTGTTTGGATGTAAGACTGTGTTGATAAGACGTTGATCCAGAGAAGCTGCATGTGAGACACAGGCTGATCTCCAAGCTGCTTCTGACACGAAGACATAATGAACCATCTTACAGCAACTTGACATCTATAATACATAACAAGATCATTCCTAATGCTGGACTTACCGTTCTCCTAATTTACTGAATTCATGTTCAGAGTTTAAACCCAGAATATTAAACAATGCAATGCTGCTGATTTCTGAAACATTTGCTTTGTGCAACCACACAAGACAGCAGTCAGAAGTACGTACCTGCATATGTGGAAGCAGACTGCTGCAGAGACTGTAGCTGCCCACGGCTGCACTTGTATTTAGATGCAACAGCTCCCAAAGGAACCTCATTGACCAGATCTTGTAGTACAAGAGTGGTGAAAAACCTGTGGAGAGATTGAAACGATGGTTCTTCAGTGAACATGTCCTCAGAACAGGACTGGTTTATTTGATGTTCTGATCCAAAGTAAATCTTCTTCACATAAAACTGTTTCAACAACACACAACATAATCACAAAGTCTCTCTCAATGAGACAACAAGCAGCAGCAGGGTGAAATGTCACAAAATCATTTACAGTATACATATAAGAAGCACTTTGAGATTTTTATTAATGAAAAGTGCGGTATAAATTGAATTTATTATTATTATTATTAATAAGAACCCATCATTATTTAAACTCATCTAGAATCTGCTCAATACAATTTCCAGTCGCATATCACGTGAACAAGCAAACCAAAAATGATCAAAAATACCTCTCTTTATACAGGCCAAATCAACTCATTCTCACTCCCTACTAGTCATATACAGTATTGATGATAAGGGTCAGTGTCCCTCCGCGTCACATACTTGATGCGTCGGGTCACACCTTCTCATCATTATTTGGTGTGCAGGGTAATGTTGGCAGCCCTTCCCTGGGCTGCCATCTTACCGTGGTGGAGGGGTTTGAGTGTCCCAATGATCCTAGGAGCTATGCTGTCAGGGGCTTCATGCCCCTAGAAGGGTCACCCAAGGCAGACAGGTCCTAGGTGAGGGACCAGACAAAGTGCAGCCCAAAAACCCCTTATGATGAGTACAATTAATGGATACAATGTTCCCTCGCCCGGACGCGGGTCACCGGGGCCCCACTCTGGAGCCAGGCCCGGAGGTGGGGCACGTTGGCGAGCGCCTGGTGGCCGGGCTTTTACCCATGGAGCTCGGCCGGGCACAGCCCGAAGAGGAGACGTGGGTCCCCCTTCCCATGGGCTCACCACCTATGGGAGGGGCCAAAGGGGTCGGGTGCAATGTGGGATGGGTGGTGGCCGAGGGCGGGGACCCTGGCGGTCTGATCCTCGGCTACAGAAGCTGGCCATTGGGACATGGAATGTCACCTCTCTGGTGGGGAAGGAGCCTGAGCTAGTGTGTGAGGTTGAGAGGTTCCGGCTAGAAATAGTCGGACTCACCTCAACGCATGGCTCTGGCTCTGGAACCAGTTTCCTTGAGAGGGGTTGGACACTCTTCCACTCTGGAGTTGCCCCTGGTGAGAGGCGCCGAGCAGGAGTGGGCATACTTGTTGCCCCCCATCTTGGTGCCTGTACGTTGGGGTTCACCCCGGTGAACGAGAGGGTAGCCTCCCTTCGCCTACGTGTGGGGGGACGGGCTCTGACTGTTGTTTGTGCCTATGCGCCAAACGGCAGCGCAGATTACCCACCCTTTTTGGAGTCCTTGGAGGGGGTATTGGAGAGTGCGCCTCCTGGGGACTCCCTTGTTCTACTGGGGGACTTCAACGCTCACGTGGGCAATGACAGTGAGACCTGGAGGGGTGTGGTTGGGAGGAACGGCCCCCCTGATCTGAACCCGAGTGGTGTTCTGTTATTGGACTTCTGTGCTCGTCATGGATTGTCCATAACGAACACCATGTTCAGGCATAAGGGTGTACATATGTGCTCTTGGCACCAGGACACCCTAGGTCGCAGTTCGATGATCGACTTTGTTGTCGTCTCATCTGATCTGCGGCCGCATGTCCTGGACACTCGGGTGAAGAGAGGGGCGGAGCTGTCCACTGACCACTACCTGGTGGTGAGTTGGCTCCGATGGTGGGGGAGGATGCCGGTCAGACCTGGCAGACCCAAACGTATTGTGAGGGTCTGCTGGGAACGTCTGGCAGAGTCTCCCGTAAGACGGAGCTTTAACTCCCACCTCCGGGAGAGCTTTGAACACGTTCCGAGGGAGGCGGGGGACATTGAGTCCGAGTGGGCCATGTTCCGCGCCTCTATTGTCGAGGCAGCTTATCAGAGTTGTGGCCGCAAGGTTGTTGGTGCCTGTCGTGGTGGCAACCCTCGAACCCGGTGGTGGACACCGGCGGTGAGGGATGCTGTCATGCTGAAGAAGGAGTCCTATTGGGCCTTTTTGGCCTGTGGGACCCCGGAAGCAGCAGATAGGTACCGACAGTCCAAGCGGCATGCGGCTCGGGTGGTTGCTGAGGCAAAAACTCGGGCGTGGGAGGAGTTCGGAGAGGCCATGGAGAATGACTTCCGTACGGCTTCGAGGCGATTCTGGTCCACCATCCGGCGTCTCAGGGGGGGAAAGCGGTACGCGACCAACACCATTTATGGTGGGGATGGCGTGCTGTTGACCTCAACTCGGGATGTTGTGAGTCGGTGGGCGGAATACTTCGAAGACCTCCTCAATCCTACTGGCACGTCTTCCACTGAGGAAGCGGAGCCTGGGGACTTTGGGTCGGGCTCTCCAATCTCTGGTGCTGAGGTCACCGAGGTGGTTAAAAAGCTCCGCGGTGGCAGGGCTCCGGGGGTGGATGAGATTCGCCCTGAGTTCCTTAGGGCTCTGGATGTTGTGGGGTTGTGTTGGCTTACGCGACTCTGCAATATCGCGTGGACATCGGGGGCAGTTCCCTTGGATTGGCAGACTGGGGTGGTGGTTCCCCTATTCAAAAAGGGGGACCGTAGGGTGTGTTCCAACTATAGGGGGATCACACTCTTAAGCCTCCCTGGTAAGGTCTATTCAGGGGTTCTGGAGAGGAGGGTCCGTCGGATAGTCGAACCTCGGATTCAGGAGGAGCAGTGTGGTTTTCGTGCTGGTCGTGGAACACTGGACCAGCTCTACACCCTCAGCAGGGTCCTGGAGGGTGCGTGGGAGTTTGCCCAACCAGTTTACATGTGCTTTGTGGACTTGGAAAAGGCATTCGACCGCGTCCCTCGGGGGGTTCTGTGGGGGGTACTCCGGGAGTATGGGGTACCAGGCCCATTGATATGGGCTGTTAGGTCCCTGTACGACCGGTGTCAGAGCTTGGTCCGCATTGCCGGCAGTAAGTCAGGCTCGTTTCCAGTGAGAGTTGGACTCCGCCAAGGTTGCCCTTTGTCACCGATTCTGTTCATAACTTTTATGGACAGAATTTCTAGGCGCAGCCAAGGTGTTGAGAGGATCCGTTTTGGTGGCCTTAGAATCGCTTCTCTGTTTTTTGCAGATGATGTGGTCCTATTGGCTTCATCAGATCGTGATCTACAGCTTTCGCTGGAGCGGTTTGCAGCCGAGTGTGATGCGGCCGGGATGAGGATCAGTTCCTCCAAATCCGAGGCCATGGTCTTGAGCCGGAAAAGGGTAGCATGCCCTCTCCGGGTCGGGGAGGAGGTCCTGCCCCAAGTGGAGGAGTTTAAGTATCTCGGGGTCTTGTTCACGAATGAGGGAAAACTGGAGCGTGAGATCGATAGGCGGATAGGTGCAGCATCCGCAGTGAAGCGGGCGCTGTACCGGTCTGTCGTGGTGAAGAGAGAGCTGAGTCGAAAGGCAAAGCTCTCAATTTACCGATCGATCTACGTTCCCACCCTCATCTATGGTCATGAGCTTTGGGTTGTGACCGAAAGAACGAGATCTCGGATACAAGCGGCTGAAATGAGTTTTCTCCGCAGGGTGTCTGGACTCTCCCTTAGAGATAGGGTGAGAAGCTCAGTCATCCGGGAGGGACTCGGAGTAGAGCCGCTGCTTCTCCACATCGAGAGGAGCCAGTTGAGGTGGCTCGGGCATCTGGTTAGGATGCCTCCTGGACGCCTCCCTGGTGAGGTGTTCCGGGCATGTCCCACCGGGAGGAGACCCAGAGGAAGACCCAGGATACGCTGGAGGGACTATGTTTCTCGGCTGGCCTGGGAACGCCTTGGGATTCCCCCAGAGGAGCTGCTCCAAGTGGCTGGGGAGAGGGAAGTCTGGGCCTCCCTACTTAGGCTGCTACCCCCGCGACCCGACCCCAGATAAGCGGACGAAAATGGATGGATGGATGGATGGATGGGTAATGTTAAATTGTGATCTTCTCTTCCGGTTTGGATAGTGAAGCACTTTCATATTTACTTATTTTTATGAACAGGAATGATTTTTCTGGCAAAATTTAAACCTTAAGCCTAACCTGATAACAAACCCTAAACTTAACCATTCACCTTTTATTTGACCCCCGAACCCCAAGCAAACCAATGAGAGCACCCTGCACACCAAAAATGACGAGAAGGGGCGACGACGAGTAGGGAGTGAGAACATGTTGGCCAAATATATGAATGGGTATGTAAATGGCAAAATCACCTCTTGTTAACTTTTATTAATGACCTCGGTGGTCATTGACCCAGCAGATCAATTAGTTGATCCACTATGTATGAGAAGGTGCTATTTATAAGACTGAGCTGAATGCAGCTCCTCAGACTGAAGAAGTCTTTCACATGAAAGACGAAACGTTTCTACAATTTTTGTTTTTTTGAACCCGTCCAGAGGACCTGACTTAACTTTTTTAGATTTTTCTACCTGGATTATTGAGCATGCATCAGGATAATGACCTCAGTGTTTAATTCAATCAATGTGCACATACCGTAATAATGAAATTCAGAACTAAGTGAAGTGAACTGAACTACATCAGATCCATATAAGCTTCTAGTAAAGGTACATGAAGTGACCAGGATATAAAGCTAACCTGACGACTGTCCAAAAGATTAAAACAATTAATTTCTGAAAGCTTAGACAGTGTGCAGGAGTGACTTTTTTTATTCTCTTTGGTTTTATTGCCAAATCTTCTGTCTCATGAAATAGCTGAGCTAAATATGTTGTTCTAAACTGATCAGAAGAAATGTGAATATAAGAAGTTGTTAGCAAAAGATGTGCATAAAGTTTTTTTTATGTGTGTGATGTGATTAAGTGGGCTTTACCGTTTATGAATAGCCATCTGTCTGAGCTGCTTCTCCGTCTTGACAACAAGTTTTCCGCTGACAGATCGAGCTAGGAAGCCCTCCTGGACACCAACCAGCTCCGCCACTCTCTTCATCGATGACGGCAGCTGCTCCCACAAGCAGAAGAACTGATACCAGTCTATGGTGGTCCACTCTACGTACAGTGGGGTGATCTGAACATTACAACACAAGATTGGTTTGTTAATTGTATTAAATGATTTTTTTTTTTTAAATAAAGGTATATTTAATGCGTGCATACCAAATACAGAATGTGCAAATCATTTTCAAGTACAAAGCCCTTCATGGCCTGCTGGAGATCTGCAAAAATTCCCAGAGCTTCTTGAGGGGAGAGAGAGGAGGAAAGAGTGGCAATACCGAGTTGGGTCGGACAGTACCTCGCATCTGGAAACACAGAATAATCAGAGAATGTACAGTCATTCATCTTAAAGGGAAAATAAGTGAAATATAAACTGTTATAAGTGAGTTGTTGTTGTGTTGCTGTTCAATTTGCAGACGTCCAGTTCAAAGTAATGACTAGTTGGGCATCACCTTGTCCGTCCTGAACACTAATGAATTCATTTTCCAACAGCCGTTCAACACAGGCCTCAATGGCTCCTCTGTTCCTCTCTTCATTAGACTC
>JBBPBX010086756.1:0-14835 GCA_038048925.1 Garcialebias charrua
TTTGTGATATTCAAAAAAAGAATCTATCAAAGATTGCCTTAAGACACTCTATGATAAAGTCCCAAAAACTCTATCAGCAATAAGCACAACCAGACAAGACATTGTTGCAGATTTGACGACATGCAAGGAGATCAAAAGAGTCTGTGAGCAGCACTCAGATAACACAGTTCAGCAGTTGTTATGCTTGGCGCCTCCGAGCGCACTCCCAGAGACCTCTGGGGAGGGAGGGGGGGGGAGGGGGGGTCAGCAGTGTCTCTCAACTTCACTCCAGGAGAGGAGTTCCCGGCACAGCCTTCTTGTTTTCCAAGGTCGTGCAGAAACTAGACTAGATAGTATTGTTTATCTTCAATAGGCCACAGTGTTCTTTTGATTGCAGCCTTCCAGAGTCCAGGTGCTGTTCAGGTCCAAATAGCCGTATCAAATGAGTTTCCGAAGCTACGAACCCCCATCCGTGCCCTGATTTATGCTGGGCGGCTGTATGCAAGACTTTAGAGAATCACTCAACTTTATGGGTAGACAAATAGAAAGTTTAACAGAAAAGATGAATTCCCAGGCCAGTCTGGTTAAAGAAATAAGAGAACTGAAAGAACTGATAACTAACAAAGACAAGAGAATTGCTGAATTAGAACAAAAAATAGAGGTTTTAGAACAATTCACAAAGCAAGACAACGTGGTGATCTCAGGACTTGATGTTAGTAAGTGTCGGACACATCAAAGAGCTCCTAATAACAATGATCCAAATGAGTATGAATCTCAGGAAGAACAAGAGAGTCTGGAGGAACTTGTAGTTACTTTCTTACAGGACATGAACATGGACATAAAATATGGGGACATTTCACTCTGTCACACCCTGCCCAGTAATTCACCAAGATTCAAACCGTCAGTGGTCGTTAAGTTCATTGGCAGGAATACAAAAAACTATGTTATGCAAAAGAGAAGAAATCTGAAGGGATCAAACATTTACATAAATGAACATCTTACCAAGAAAAATGGAAAAATTGCAAAAGAAGCAAGGTGGTTAAAAAAAGAAAAAAAAATAGTGTAACGACCCTGTGTTTGGTTCTGCTTTGGGTCCAAGTATTTCTGTGTATTTGTTCAGTTGTACTGTGTTCTGTTGAGCTGTTGTGATTCTGTTGTCCCCCGCCCTCATGTGTTGGATTGGTCGTGGGGGCAGGAGAGAGGTAGGAGCAGGGAGGAGGGACCGGGAAAAAGAGAGACGAAGAAGAAGAGCCCGGGAGTGTGTTGTTGTTAGCAGGCAGCTAGCAGTGTGTTCGCTCGCGTGTGTACCGCGTTTTCTGTTAAGGCGTGAGCTGCAGCCTCGGTAATAGCAGCTCGTCCCTGTTTCTGAATAAACCCCGTTTGGCTGGACTCCGTCTGCAGTGTTGGCGTCATTACATTGGTGTCAGAAGTAAACCAACGCTATCGAGCTACTGGCTCGTTGCCTCCACCCGCGACATCAGCGTCATGGACGGAGCGCTCGCCCAGGTGAAAATTAAAGCGGAGGGAGTAGAGGACGAGGAGGGCCGGAGAGAGGAGCTCGCTAAAATAACTCAGGCGACGGCTGCTCCGCACAGCTCTGCAGCGAGCATGGCTGCCGAAGCAGGACTGAAGACCGGCGGGGGGGCGGGTCCGTCGACGCCATTTTCTCCAAGCGCGCCAAAAGATTCACATGGCGGCAGCCATGACAGTTACGTCGTCCAAAACGTCACCGTCCCGTTGAAGACGCCCAAGTACTCCGGTAGGTCCAGCTGGGAGGCCTTCCATGCACAGTTTGAGCTGCTGGCTCATGCAGGGAGGTGGACAGCTGAGCATAAAGCCCTGCAGCTGGCTCTCTGTCTACAAGATGATGCACTGGACTGCTTGTTATTGTTAAGCTCAGAGGACAGAAAAGACTATGATGCACTAGTTGGAGCTTTAAAGAGGCGGTTTGGACAATGTGTGCAACCAGACATTTTTAAAAATAAACTCTGCAACAGGAGCAGGTTGCCGGGTGAACCCCTGCGTGCTTTGGCTAATGACATTGAGAGCCTCACACGCAGAGCCTATTCACACATGCAGTCAGGGGTTCAGAATGAACTAGCAAAAGATCAGTTCATCAGAGCCCTGGCACCACCGGAGCTGCGTGTGCAGGTTCAACTGATGCACCCCCGATCCCTGCAAGATGCATTGGACTTAGCAGTGGAGAGAGAGTGTTTGCTGGGAGTAGCAGCGGGAAACGACCTGAGAGGACAACCACCGGCATGCAGATCTGCGGAGGGGGCAGAGCTGAACCAGGAGAAACCTGCTTGGGTCTCGGAGCTGACAGAAATGGTCCGAGCGGTGGCACTGCAGTCGACGCGGGACTCCTCCGCACCCCCGGCCGTTTGTTGGGGCTGTGGCCAACCGGGACACCTCCTGAGGCGGTGTCCTAAAACAGTCAAGACGCAGGGAAACGACACGGGGTCTGCGGGGGGGAGGAATCGCAGATCCCGACCGTAGCCTCCACACCTCCATCGCCAGTGGGCGGGGGCCGACAGCTCGAACAGGGGGCCCGAGCCCAGAATCCCTCCGAAATTGACTCCGCCCTCGACCAAGCGACCGTGGTTGTGGTGGTCGGCCGCACATGTGTTGGAGACTTTTGTTATGTCCCCGTCTCAGTGGAAGGGTTTCCATGCACGGCCCTGATTGACACTGGTTCCACGGTAACACTAGTGAGGCCCGAGATGGTACCGGACTGGACTCTGATCCAACCCACCACAGTGCAGCTGCGCACAGTCACTGGGGACATGGCACCTATGAAGGGGAGGGGGACAATGACTTTTAATGTAGGTGGCCGATCTATCACCCACCCTGTGTGGGTAGCAGAGGTGCAGGACATGTGCATATTGGGGCTGGACTTTTTAAGGGCTGCGGGGTGCCAGTTGGATTTGGGTGTGGGGACATGGAGCTTCAAGGAGGGGCCTCTCATTCCACTGTTGCCCGCAGCTCCTGATCACACCCCCACGGGTCCTGTGGCCCGCTACACAGAACCGCAGATTGCAGCTGTCGAGCACATCCCACCTCAGCCCAGCCAGATTGCTGCCACCATGGCTCCCGCACCTGCGAGCCCTATGCACCCAGTGTGGGTGCCCCAGGAGACTGAAGACGCTGCGGTGACCTTGGTGCGGAAGATCTGGGCAGAGAACTGTAGGGGTTTAGACACTCGGCAGCAGGAACAACTGTTGCAGCTGCTCATGGACTTTAAGGACATTTTTGCCCTAAGTGAAGACCAGGTGGGGCGGACTCGTTTGGTGGAACATGACATCCTGACGGGAGGTGCACGCCCAATAAAATGTCGTCCCCGCCGGCTTCCCCTGGCCCGTCAGGAAGCATGTGACAGGGCAGTGTCAGACATGCTGCAGGCTGATGTTATCGAGCCTTCAAACAGTCCCTGGGCGTCTGCTGTTGTCATGGTGCCCAAAAAGAATGGAGAGTGGCGTTTGTGTGTTGATTACAGACCACTGAACGGGGTGACTGAGAAAGACTCATATCCACTGCCTAGGGTCGACGAGTCACTAGACCTGGTGTCCGGCTCCAACTGGTTCTCGTCTCTGGACCTTCGGAGCGGTTATTACCAGGTCCCCCTAGCAACAAGTGCCAGACCTAAGACTGCTTTTTGTACGGGGCGGGGACTCTGGCAGTTTAAGGTGCTCCCGTTTGGACTGTGCAACGCACCTGCCACTTTTTCCAGGCTGATGGACCAGACGCTGGCTGACATTCCTCGCCAGGAGTGTCTGGTGTATCTGGATGATATACTGGTCCATGGCGCCTCTTTTGCAATGGCTCTGGACTCACTCTGTAGAGTGCTGGAGAGAATTAGAGCTGCGGGCCTGAGACTCCACCCAGATAAGTGTCACTTTATGCAACAAGAGGTGTCGTTTCTGGGCCACCGAGTCGGCAGAGAGGGGATCGGCACAATGGAGGACAAAGTAAAGATGGTGGCAGAGTGGCCAACCCCCACGACTCAGAGAGATCTTAAAAGCTTCCTGGGACTGGCTTCTTATTACAGGAGGTTTGTGCGGGGGTTCGCAAGTATAGCAGCCCCCCTTTTCCAACTACTCCAGAAGAACAGAGACTATGTGTGGACTGAACAGTGCCAGGGGGCGTTTGACCGCCTGCGGCAAGCTCTGACTGAGTCCCCAGTCCTCGCTCCTGCAGACCCTTCCCTCCCCTTCATCCTCGACACAGATGCAAGTGGCGTGGGGGTTGGGGGGGTCCTGTCCCAGCTGGGGAAGGAGGGTGAGAGAGTGGTGGGGTATTTCAGCAGGGCCTTTAACAAAGCTGAGAGGCGCTACTGTGTGACAAGGCGGGAGCTGCTGGCGGTGGTACTTTCTCTACGCCATTTTAAGTACTACCTGTGTGGCTTGTCATTCACGATCAGGACTGATCACTCGGCCCTCCAGTGGCTGATGTCTTTTAAAGAACCTGAGGGTCAGGTGGCCCGGTGGCTGGAGGAGCTGCAATCCTACAACTTCTCTGTCATTCATCGGGCCGGAGCCAAGCACGCCAATGCCGATGCCCTCTCCCGCCGGCCTTGCGCTGCAGAGGGGTGCAGTTACTGTGACCGGAGGGAGAGGTTGGAGGAGGAACAGCTGCATCGGAACCATCGAGGATCAGGTCAGAGTGACTTGGCGATCTGCAGAGAGCTGCAGGTGGTTGGCACAGACAGCTGGAGGCACCATCAGGAACAAGACCCTGACATCCAACCTGTGTTGCAGTGGGTGGAGAGGCAACTGAAGCCGCCGTGGGAGGAGGTTGCTGGACTCTCGCTGGCAACTAAAGGGTTGTGGTCCAAGTTTGAGGCTCTGCGACTGGAAGATGGAGTACTGCAGAGGTCATGGAAGAACCCTTCCACAGGTGAGGAGCGGTGGCAGATTGTAGTCCCAAAAGGCCTGAAAGACGTAGTCCTGCAGGGCGTGCATGGAGCGTCTGGGTCTGGACATTTTGGTGTCACAAAAACTCTCCGTCGCCTCCGACAGGGGTTTTATTGGGGCCAGTGTAGGAGGGATGTGGAGGATTTCTGCCGCTGCTGTGACCTCTGCACGGCACGGAAGGGGCCGACGGGTCAGTCTCACGCCCGCCTACAACAGTTTGTTGTAGGAGCCCCGATGGAACGAGTGGCCGTGGACATCATGGGCCCCCTACCACGCTCAGACAGGGGAAACTGTTATGTCCTGTCGGCTATAGACTATTTTACAAAATGGCCGGAGGCGTACGCCATCCCTGATCAGGAAGCAGAGACTGTGGCAGATGCTTTGGTTGGGGGCCTGATTAGCAGGTTTGGGGTACCAGACAGTATTCATAGTGACCAGGGGAGAAATTTTGAGTCACGGGTGTTTTCTACCATGTGCAGCCGCCTTGGCATCCACAAAACAAGAACGACACCATTACATCCCCAGAGCGACGGCCTAGTGGAAAGGCTCCACCGCACCCTGGGACAGCAGCTGGCCATCCTCACAGCAGAGCATCAGCGGGACTGGGACGAGCACCTGCCACTGGTGCTAATGGCATGCCGCTCAGCTGTACAGGACTCCACGGCATGCACCCCATCGCTCCTCATGTTGGGGAGGGAGCTGCGCACACCAGCCGAACTGTCCTTCGGGCGCCCGCCGGATGCACCTGATGTTCCAGCGGGTCCCGAGTATGCCCGGAAACTTCAGGACAGGTTAGAGACGGCCCATGCGTTTGCCCGGAGGCAACAGGAGCAAGCAGGCATGCGCCAGAAACGGAACTATGATGTAAGGGCTAAGGGCCGACACTTCACTCCAGGGGAGCTGGTCTGGGTGTACAACCCTCGTAGGAAGAAGGGACGGTGCCCGAAGCTGGACAGTCAGTGGGTGGGTCCCTGCAGAGTGTTGGAGCGCCTGGGGGAGGTGGTCTACAGAGTTCAGATGCCCCAAAACAGGAGAAGAGTAGCTCTGCACAGGGACAGGTTGGCCCCCTATCAAGGCAGGTCTGCACCTCAGTCCCCAGAAGGCCAATGGTCAGGGTCTCTGGTGCGTCCGCCAACCTCCCCAGAAGCCTTATCACCGACATCGAATGATGCCCCGGCCCCAGAGCCTGTAGCGCCGCTGGGAGCTCGCCCGCAGCGGATGAGGAGGGCTCCAAGACGGTTTGATGACTTTGTTTGTCCCCTCGTGGGCGAGGGACTCAGTAGTGGGGGGGTAGTGTAACGACCCTGTGTTTGGTTCTGCTTTGGGTCCAAGTATTTCTGTGTATTTGTTCAGTTGTACTGTGTTCTGTTGAGCTGTTGTGATTCTGTTGTCCCCCGCCCTCATGTGTTGGATTGGTCGTGGGGGCAGGAGAGGGGTAGGAGCAGGGAGGAGGGACCAGGAAAAAGAGAGACGAAGAAGAAGAGCCCGGGAGTGTGTTGTTGTTAGCAGGCAGCTAGCAGTGTGTTCGCTCGCGTGTGTACCGCGTTTTCTGTTAAGGCGTGAGCTGCAGCCTCGGTAATAGCAGCTCGTCCCTGTTTCTGAATAAACCCTGTTTGGCTGGACTCCGTCTGCAGTGTTGGCGTCATTACAATAGCATCAACATGGACTAGAAATGGATACGTCTTTATCAAAGCAAAGGAAGGGTCTCAGCCTAAAATGATAAAAGAGCTGACGGATCTGGATGAATTCAAGAGATGAAAAATTACAAATCAATGAAACAACTCACACTCAAAATGGATAAAATATACAGTGAAATGAACAAATACATTAGAACATGACAACATACGAAGACTCAGAACCTAAAATATATAATGTTGAAAATGTGATTGATGCAAATTTTTTTCCTGTAATAAAAGATAGCGAATATTATAATGAAGAGCAGTTTAATGACATCAATATATCAAATGGAGTTCTCTCCATTATTCACTTTAATAGCAGAAGTATAAATGCAAACATATCCAAAATAACAGATTACTTAAAACAATTAAATAGAACTTTTACGATAATAGCGCTGTCAGAGACATGGCTTAATGATGATAACACAAGTAATATTCACATCGAGGGGTATGAATTATATCATATGAACAGAAATAATAAAAGAGGTGGTGGTGTCGCACTATTTGTCAATAATGAAATAAAATGTAAATTAAATAATGAAATGTCAATAATAGTTGATAATATTATGGAAATGATAACAATAGAAATTATAAACAAAAACGATAAAAACATAATAATAAGTTGTGTATATAGATCACCAGGAGCAAATATAGAAATATTCACTGATAAAATCTTGGAACTAATGGAGAAGAGTTTTAATAAAAATATTTTTTTGTGTGGAGACTTTAACATTGATATGGGAAATAAAACAGATTCAAATAACATAAGCACATTTATAAACTCAATGTACAGTTTAAATATGTATCCATTGATATCAAAGCCAACAAGAATTACAACTCATAGTGCCACAATAATTGATAATATTTTCACAAATATAACAAATGGGGATGTGATAGGTGGTATCTTAACGACCGACTTAAGTGATCATTTACCAGTTTTCACAATCTTTAAAAATGATCAAAATATCACAAAAGCAGTCACAACGAAGAAAAAGATCATAAACACATCAAAAAAAGTTTTGGAAAAATTGAAAGAGGATCTGGATAAACAAGACTGGAATGATGTGTATGTTGATGATGCGAACAGAGCATATGATGAGTTTATGAATATCTTGGAAACCCTGTATGTAAAGAATTGTGTGCAAACAAATTACACAAAGAGAAATACGAATGATCAACCATGGATGACAAAAGGGTTAAGAAATGCATGTAAAAAAAAGAATTATTTGTATTCATGTTTCTTGAAATTACGAAGTCAGAGCGCAGAAGAAAAATATAAAAAGTATAAAAATAAATTAGTAGGGATTATAAGGAAACATAAGAAAGAATATTATAGTAAATTATTAGATAAAACTAATGGTGATATGAAAGCAACATGGCGAGTAATGAATGGTGTACTGAAGAATCATAAAGCAAAAACTGGTATTTCAAAATATTTTGTAAAAGACAACGATGAAGTTCATGATGAAAATGAAATTGTTAATGGATTTAATCAATATTTTGTAAATGTTGGATCAAGCCTTGCAGCTAAGATACCAAAAGTAGATAAAAATATGATCCACTCAATTACAGGTTGTGCAAATAGTATTTTCCTAAATGGAACTAACAAAGAGGAAATAATGAATGTAGTAAAACATCTTACAGACAAGAGATCGAAAGACTGGGTGGACATGGATATGATGTTTGTAAAGGACATAATGAGCCATATTATTGAGCCGTTCACATACATATGTAACTTATCATTTTCAACAGGAATTTTTCCAGATAATATGAAAGTAGCTAAGGTCGTTCCTCTTTTTAAAAATGGTGATAAATGTGTATTCAACAATTATAGACCTATATCCTTGTTACCACAGTTTTCAAAAATTCTTGAAAAACTATTTGTAAACAGACTAGACCAATTTATAGATAAACAAAATATTCTAAGCAACAGTCAGTATGGGTTTAGATCAAAAAACTCTACATCAATGGCTCTCATGGAATTAATGGAACAAATAACTACTGCTGTCGATCAAAAACAACATTGTATCAGTATCTTTGTTGATTTAAAAAAAGCATTCGATACTATTGATCACACCATTCTCCTTGAAAAACTGAACAAATATGGTATTAGAGGACCAGCATTACAGTGGGTATCTAGCTACTTAAAAAATAGGAAACAATTTGTACAAATAAATGATGTAAGATCTGACCTCTGTAATATCACATGTGGAGTTCCCCAAGGCTCTGTACTTGGACCAAAGCTTTTTATTTTATATGTGAATGACTTGGTAAATGTGTCAGGACTCCTTAAATGTGTACTTTTCGCTGATGATACCACTTTTTTCTGTTCAGGTGAAGATATAGAACAAATGTTAGAATTGATAAAGACAGAATTTGTCAAGATACAAACTTGGTTTAAAATAAATAAATTATCATTAAATCTAGAGAAAACTAATTACATGATATTCGGTAATAAAAAGAAAACTGTTGATGTTCCACTCAAAATTGAGGATGTTGAGATTTGTAGAGTGAATGAGGTGAAGTTTTTGGGTGTTATCATTGATGACAAACTGACATGGAAACAACACATAAATTCTGTAAGAATAAAAATAGCTAAATCGATAGCAGTACTGTACAAAGTCAGAGACCTATTGAATGATAAAGCTCTGTATTTGTTGTATAACACAATCATTGTTCCACACTTAATCTATTGTATTGATGTTTGGGGGAAAGCGTGTAAAACAATCACAAAGCCTATTTTTGTATTACAGAAAAGAGCTGTAAGAATTATCACTAGAAAGCATTACCGTCATCCATCAAGTACATTATTTTATCAACTAAAATTATTGAAGTTCCATGATTTGGTAGACTATAATATTTTATCAGTTATGTATAGAGCTCAAAATAATGCATTACCTTTAAATATCCAAATGCACTTTGTTAAAAGACAAAGTTGTTATAATCTTAAGGGAACAGAGTTGTTTGTAAAACCACAATTCAGAACCAGTTTGAAGGGACGTTCTACCTCAATTCAGGGAATTAGATTATGGAATGGCTTGGAGAATGTAGTTAAAAATGCCAAGTCAATGTTTACATTTAAAAAAATGATCAAAACAAATGTGTTAAAAAAATATATGTGAAATAACGTAATGTGTATTGTATTAGTTAGAAAATTAGAAAGAGTTAGTCATTTTGTACTGTTAGTTAGAAAATTAGAAAGAGTTAGTCATTTTGTACTGTTGGTTGAAGAATATTATTGTTTAACCTGATTGTTGGAAAAAGTTGGTTGAAGATTATTATTGTTTACATGGTTTGACTACTGTTGTTTAATCTGATTGTTGGAGATAAGGGGCAGATATAATAAGATTTATTCTTCTTTCTGCTACCTTTCATTTTTTTACATTTTGTACACTATCATTATGAGATTGCCTTGTATTGTTTCTTTTGTAAAAAAATGAACAAATTCAATAAACATAAACATGTTATCCTGCTGGGTGATTTCAACGTACATTTTGATGATGTGAACCACCCCCTCACCAGAGACTTCACATCCTGCCTGGACAGTTGTGGCTATCAACAATTCATCGACTTTCCAACGCACAAGATGGGCCACACTCTGGATTTACTCTGCTGCTCCGGACTTTCTCCTCTTAACTGTTCTTCTGATGAACTTCCATTTACTGATCACCTGATGATTTCATTCACTGTTAATCTTAAATTTTCCTCAGATAAACCTCAACGCACTCTTTCCTTCCGTAATATCAAGAATATCAACCGTGACACTTGTAGGGATCCAGCACTCTCATGTCCGTATGGGATGTGGGCCTCTCTGCATCTCTCTGGAACTCTCAGTGTTACACCTTCTTGAGGCCCTCAAGGAGACAAATGGACAATTATATATTTTAACAATTATTATGAATTAATGGACACTAATTAATCAGATTGAACTTTCTCTTTAATGTGTGTTAATTCAGAATTGATCTACAGTATATTTTTGTCATTTTTAATGATGATCTGTTACTTGCATGACTGTGACCTTCCGCTGGTTTTATTTCTGCAAAAGCAAGCAAGACTCTGTCGCTAAGGCAGAAGTCAGGGTAAGAGCTGTTCTCTTGCAGCTTCTTTTGTGTTGTCTATGAAGTTAGACATAACATTTTCTGTGCTCACCAGCAGGCCACCTGGCTGTTTATGTAAACAGTTTTCCTGCTGTCCGTCAAGAGACTTTCTGCCTATGGGATCATACTTCCATCTTTTATTTTGTTAACCAGCCTGTAGCCGTTGAGGAGGTGGGGAGACCCCACCTCCCCCATATAATGGGCACTTCCTATTTGGAAGTTAGTGTTTTCGAGGAGTACGAACTGTCAACCTGCTCTCCTCCCTGGGAAAGCTGGAGTCGGCCCGGTCATATGTCAACGACCCACGTCTCCGCTAGGATCATAGCAAAGCCTTACTGTGATTCTGTCACTCTTCTGGAAGAATTTGTTTTCTAAAGTTTTATTTTGAAAGTCAGTCTGTGCGCTCGACCGTTGGTCCCTGCCGAGGGAGGCGAGTTCCTCGTATCGTGAATCAGCACACTCACGCTGAAGTCCAACTGGACGGCCACTGGACAAACCCATCCACGTGTGTGTCCACAAACTTCTCCACTCTTGTCTCCAAGAGACGAACCTCCAACAGGTAACGAGCCGTGGTGTGTTTGAACGTGCGGGAGCCCAGCAGTCTGCTCGTGTGGGGGAAACGGTGTCACCCAGTCTGGTTCAAAGTAAACAACTTTAGCTTAACTTAGCTCCAGAACTCCTTCCTCCTATTTCTTATTTTTCATAAGCTATTAATCTGTCAAGTAATGTGCCAACAGTTAAGTTTTAATTGTCTGTTTGTTTTAATTTGAATTCTTGTCAACGTAGTTATTAAATCAGAGCTAATATCGATACAAATGTTTAATGTAATTCTTGTGATAGTTTCAATAAAAGGTCTATTTTTTTGGTAGACCAACATAAATTGAAGTCTAAGCGTGAAATTACATTTCTGATTAATCACAGTAAAAACAATTTAGTATCGGAAAAAGGAAGAACTCGCACTTTGGTGGCAGTTTGTGCAAGATTAAAGTCTGCTAAACTGCGCATCCAATAATGGTGGCTCAGTAAGTGTTTAAATACCTTACTATACATCATTATTATTCAATTACAATTGGTGGCTCGTCCGAGTTCCTGGAACGTTTATTAAGTTGTTTGGTGTAGCTTATTTTTGTTAACGGTGTTTGTTGGCATTAGTTTACATCCTGGTTTTGGGCTTGTAAGAATAGTTTTGGCTGGTGAGTGTCCGGGAGTTGCTAATCGTGGCATTGTCTGGATTATTTTACCGTTAGAATTATTTTTTCATTCACATTTGAACGTATGCTTGGAGCGGGTGCGTGATAAGTGTTTTGTCTGTGCTTGTGAGACGTTTCATTACGTGTCGCGAGGCGGCATGCATCTTTCATTGTTGTGACCGCCGTGTCACGATCCTGTTTCATTCTATTACATCTGCGATTTATTGTTGAAGGTCTGTTTCACACATATGCTGCTCCATTTTACCTAATCTGTTACAACGTGTTTGCCGAGGTTCGGGAAAACCCACTCCGCTGGGACCGGATGTATTCCGGTTCCGTTTGACGTAAAGTCCGTTGTTGTACACAGTTAGAGTGCTGCCTCCCCTGGGGGCGTGAGAGTTAGCTTGGTTGTGTTTTAGCTCATTGACGGTATTTTCTGCGGTGTAAAAATACGTTTATTTTGTGGAAGAGAGTCCAGTACTTTGAGCCGAGCTAATGCTAAACGGTACCGACAAGATGGCTGCTTAAAACGCTGTGATTGGTCCATTGTGTGTCGCGTTCAAGAACGTTGGTTTCTGTAGACTCTGGTTGTCAGATTCATTTTTGCACACATTTCTAACAGTTTATTTGTTTTGTTCGAGTTCTATGCACGTAATATCGTCGAAGACTGGCTTAACCGCGGTGTTTTGCGGTATTTATGACTGTTTTAGAACGTTGAAAAAGTCCGTTCCTCGCTAGAGTTCAAAAGACCGCAGGTCCGTGAACGCACCGCTCGAACGGCACGTCACTAGTGGGTGGCGTTAGGTTTGGAAGACACAGTTTCCCATGAACACTTGGGTTTTAGAACTACAGTTCTGTCTTCGCTGTGATTGGTCGATTACGCTGTATGTGTTGACGCATGCGCAGTGGGTGAAGCCCCGCTCCTCGTCACTTTTCACTTCAGCTACTTGTCCCAGACGAGTTTCCGTGCTTGTTTGTCCATTACTGTCATTAAAAAGACTGTTTAATCGCGGTGTTTTTGAGATTTTAGTGGGTGGACAGAGCCGGTTGCTCTGAAAACTGCCGATCGCCATGTGACCAGGTCACGTGACGCCGATTTTGCCGGTTTTATGAGGACCGACCTTATTTCTTTTAAACGCAGTTTAAATGGTTTCACAGTTCAACCGATTTTGCTCACATGATTTCGTTTTTGTGAGCCTGGGTCTGAAGCTGTACCACGTAACGCTTTGGGTCTGTCTGCTTGATGCTTTTCATCCGTGTTAGATGTCTGTGGGCTAAAAAACTGCAGCTTCGCTCGCTGGTGATAACAGCGCCTCTATAGCGGTCAGATAGAGAAATTACAGTCGCTGTGATAAACTCACTTCCAGCGCTGTGACCCCTGCTGGTTACATTAGAAGACGCAGTCTTCCTGTAATGTGTACATGTTAAATGTTCCTGTTTTAAACGGGAAACATTTTGAGAATATTGTACTCACAGCACACTTTAATTTGATTTTCACATATAATCAAATGTTGATGGCAGAACAGTTACACAGATTTAATACAGACATGTATGTTTTTAGATAAAACTTAACAGTTTATCTTTAATTCTGTGCAAAACTGGCTCTCTGTCCCTGTTTTGTTTTAAACTGCGAGTTTAAAATAACACACATGAGGCGTCCTTTGTTTTGGTTTTCAAAAAAAAATCTCACAACGACAGCCGTTTTTGTTTGACCTTGTCACAGGTCGACAAATTACTAAACATCACTGACTTTTATTTCATTTAACATCTTGGATGTTTTCTGAGCAGCTCATACACTTTGCATATTTGCAAGCTGCGATATGAGACCCACTTTACTTGGTTTTTCGCAGAAAATCAGTACACAGATGGACGTTCAAACAGGTGAACCACCTGAGGGGGGCTCCTCTCCTATCTATCCTAGATGGATGGATGGGGGCCTTGGGATTCCTGCCCGTGCTCCCCGCATTTTGGGGGAATCTGCCTCATCGTATGCTAATTACTTAGCTGCTAGGAACGTCCATCAGGATAAGTGGGAAAATCCCCTGTCATTCTACGACAGGCTAATCTCGGTCTACTCCGGGGGAAAAACTATTCCTGGATTAGAGGAAAATATGGAGTTTAAACGTCTTTTCATTATGAATCTTATGCCTTTTCAAATGAAATGTGTTCATTTCAAGGTTGATTGCAAAAAAGATTCCATGGAAGTGATAAGACAATATGCTGCGTCAGTTTTTGAGGCCGAAATACAACCTAGGATACCATCAGAGGTTTGTACAGGTCAAAAGGTCACATCCCACTCGCAGGAAGTAGTAGAGGTTCCCTCTCCTTCAAAGTGCGAGAGGTCACAGGTTTTTCATAATAACATACATCAGCATGGTGCTACGAGCTGTAGGAGTTCTGAACCCCCTGCCCCTCAGGTTGAAAACCTTGAGAGGAGCAGAGAACCACACAAGGTAGGTGTTCGCTCTCTAGATGAACCAAGATGGTTCAGATCGAACCAAAAGAGTTCTCACCTAGGTCTCACAGTGGGTGAACTTCGAGAGAAGTTGATGTCTGGGAACCGTGACCCTTTGAAAAGTGGTCTGTCCCGACATGTGCCCCCGAGAAGCGACCCTCCTGCCCCTGCCCCTCGAGCTGCACAGCTCGAGACATGCAATGAGTCACACATGCTCCAGATTATGGAAACGGCGCCTCCGCGCGAGGACGTGACTGAGGTTGTGGTTTGTTTGTCAAATGATTTGAATGTTACAGTGGTTGACCAAGCTGAGACAACGTGTGACGTTGTCCTTGATGATAACACAAACAACGTTGTTCAACCTGACGAAGCGACGCGCAGCACTGCCTTTTGCTACAACTCAGTGCACACAGTTGACAACAACAACGTCGACACTGACATAGATGCTGACAGCAAACAAATTGCTGAAGATCCGCATCCTGAAGGTCATGAGGCAGACAGCCATCATGATGCTGACAGCTACGA
>JBBPBX010086757.1:0-14835 GCA_038048925.1 Garcialebias charrua
TGTGCTCTCTCTATAGCAGTTAGCAGCCAGTGTGTTACTCTGCAGCCTTATTGCTTGTTTTCGAAGAGTCAGACGAAGACTTTTTAACATGGAGGGTGAACTTGTGGATGTTTCTCAGGGCCTACGCGACGCGTCTGGATTTAAAAATAGAAGTTCGCCACATTAGCACTCTTCAAAATGGCGTCCGCGACGGCCAAAGAAGCCAGGATTTTACAACAAAACACGGTAAAACAATTATTTCTTTGCTGAGAAAAAATATATTTCATAGCTGACGTTATAGCACAAGTTTTTCTGAGCTTGAGAGTTTCACGAAATGGTCAAATCTGCTGGATTTAAAAAAAGTAGTTCACCATTAGGACTCTTCAAAATGGCGTCCGCGACGGCCACAGAAATTAAGAACATAAAATAGACAGGGCAGCAAACTTACATACTCAGGGAATCACAAGGAACTCAGGAGACAGAGGCAACAGGAGACAATGCCAGGACAATGATAAACACAGAGATACAGACTTATTTTTGATTTGATTTGATGTTCATTCATTCATTTTAAAAGAACAATACAAAACAGTTTCATCAGATACAAGGATGAATAGACTTTTAGCTGAATGGATGGATGGATAGACAGTTAGCTGGATGGCTGGATGGATGATCTTTAACAAGTTCTAAAATCATTAAAATTTAACCTCAGCTTGTGCCTCTGACCCAACAGAACCTCCTTCAGCAGCAGAACCCTCTGCTGTGGTTCTCTGCAGGACTTCATCAGTCTCTCTCCTGGTTCTGGAGGAGTTCTGACCCACTCTTCTTTCCATTGTTGCTTCAGTTCTTTGAGGTTTCTGCTCAGCTCTCTGAAGGTCCCACCTTCAGGTTCTGGGGCCTCATGTATCAACCGTGCGTGCGCACAAAAACCTTGCGTGCGTCACTATCCACGCAAAACCCCGTATGTATCAAAACTGAACTGAACGTGAATATGTGCGCATCCAGGTACATTTCCACGCCAGCTCCCGAGCAGGCGTACGCACGTTTCTGTGGTTCTTGTTCCTTTGGCGACACTTACAGGTGATTCTGAAAAACTGAAGCCCCACAGTCTGTGGTTGACTTTAAGAGCGGCTTGAAGACCTTTCTTTTCAACCGAGCATACTATACTCCTCATGATTCTACTTTTGATCATAGCTGATACTGTTGTTGATTTTAATTGTTTTATTATTTGTTTTATTGACATTCAATTATGTTGCACCTTGTAGCACTTTGAGATTTTCATTAATGAAAAGTGCGTTATAAATTGAATTCATTATTATTATTATTATTATTATTATTAACTGTTCATGATGTGAAAATGATTAATATTCCCACCAAACACACATGATAACAATTATTACATCCACATGGACGCAAATAAAGGACGCGCAAAGTTGTGCAAAAAATACATTTAACAGGAACGGATTCAGCCTTACTGGAGGATATAATAAATAAAACACACATGATAACAATTATTACATCCACATGGACGCAAATAAAGGACGCGCAAAGTTGTGCAAAAAATACATTTAACAGGAACGGATTCAGCCTTACTGGAGGATATAATAAATAATAACACGCAGAGCATTTATTTATAAACAGATATAATTTTCTGATCTATGATATGGCTTATCAGCCGTTTTCAGGAATAATCCTTTTTCATTTTGGCACTGCGCTCTGGAGCACAACGCAGGAACCATGCACAACGCGTGCAGAAGCAGCGATCAAACTGTTCCCGAGCTTTCCAGAGGGAGCTGGCAGGTCGATCGGGACTGTGCCATTCCAGTCCACACAAAGCCGGATCATGTCCAATAGAATGGTCTCATCCATATGATTCCAAAGGCTGAGTGGTCGCGGTTTGGAGCGCGCGCACCCTCGCCGGTGTTACACGGCAGTGGAGGTGTTTAATAATCTGCGTTTATTGTAGATTTCTCCAAAATGACACGTGAAAGTACACCATATATAACTTGTAGGAGAGTGAAAGCTTCACAGACAAACAGATGCGCACAAGGCTGTGGCGCGCGCAGCGTTTGGAGACTCCAACATCACGTCATGTCATGAAAACTCTCCACTGAGACGCACAGACCCGTTTCTTCATATCATCTATTAAATAAACAAAGATCTATGTTCAACCAAACATCCAAGTTCCTCTGTGTTTACAGTAATTATGGTAATAAACTCGTGCGCAAAGTTAATATTTTCACTCAGAATGAATGGATAAGCCGGTTGCGCACCAAAGCAGGGTGCGCGCACACACAAATACCGACACACAATCACTCGTTCTTTGCGTGATAAACACATTTTATTACTATTCTTACTTAGGATTTATTTCCCCACCCATATTATATTAAATTCATTATTTTCCTGAATCTAGAAATCATTTCTGATCGCGCAGGGATCAAACAAGCATGTCCTTCACACATGCAGGAAGTAATTTGCATCTGTTTAACATATGTAAATGAAGGCGTGTCAGGGGAGGTGTCTCACGTGCGCTCAGTTCCACGTTAATTGTGATGTACAAAAGGAATGTGCGTGGATACCAGCGTATGCACAGTTTGATACATCTGGATTTTTTTGTGCGTACGCAGATTTCTGGATTTGACCGTGCGGCACTTTTCAGTAAGAAATCCACGCAAGTCTTTGTACATGAGGCCCCTGGACTCTGACTGGGCCGTTGATTTGATTTGATGTTTATTCATTCATTTTAAAAGAACAATACAAAACAGTTTCATCAGATACAAGAATACAAGTAGGATAAAATGAAAGGAGCAGAAAGAAGATGAAATCTTATTATATCTGCCCCTTATTTCACAGTTTGTTCAACCAATGATAACCTTCAAACTACATCACAAAATGAATAAATCTACTAATTTATCTAACTGTAATACACAAACTACATCACAAAATGAATAACTCTACTTAATTTTTCTAACTGTAATACACAAACACACTAAGCTACATCATATATAGTTTTTGAGCAAGTCCTTTTTGACCTTTTTCTTAAATGTATACATTGGGCAGCACGGTGGCACAACTGGTAGAGCTGCTGCCTCTCAGCGAGAAGGTTGCCGGTTCAAATCCCGGTCCGGGGCCTTTCTGGGTGGAGTTTGCATGTTCTCCCCGTGCATGCGTGGGTTTCCTCCGGGTACTCCGGTTTCCTCCCACAGACCAAAAAACATGCTTGTTAGGCTGATTGGTGACTCTAAATTGACCCTAGGTGTGAGTGTGAGAGTGGATGGTTGTTTGGTGTGAGTGAGACAGGTCCCTCTTGTAAATGAGTCCCCGTGACTCAACGAGGCTAGCCTGTATAAATAAAGGTTGAATGAATGAATTGATTTTGCATTTTTAACATCACTCTCCAGAACATTCCACAATCCAACTCCCTGAATTGAGGTAGACCGTCCCTTTAAGCTGGTTCTGAATTGTGGTTTGATGAATATCTGTCCCTTTAAGATTGTAATAACTTTGTCTAAATTTCTTTGGATATTTAAAGGTAATGTGTTATTATGAGCCCTATACATAACTGATAAAATACTATATTCTACCAATTCCTGGAATTTCAATAAATTTAGCTGAAGAAACAAGGTGTTTGATGGGTGACTGAAATGTTTTCTGGTGATTACTCTTACAGCTCTCTTTTGTAAAATAAAAACAGGCTTTGTAATTGTTTTGCACGCTTTTCCCCAAACCTCAATACAATAGATTAAATGTGGAACAATGATTGTGTTATACAACATATACAGAGCTTTATCAATTAAAAAATCCCTGACTTTATATACAGGTACATGAACACACAGCATGACAATCACAAACACCTGGACAACAAAATGGAGGAGATAAGCAAGACAATTAACAGAGAGACCAGGGAGTGTAGGGATGGGGACCCACCACCTGAGAGCAACATGCTTACAACTGTTATCTTGAAGTTCTAGGGTGTAGAGAGCCACAGAAACGGTTATGGTAGGCCGGATTTGGCCCACGGGCCTTGAGTTTGACACATGCGATCTAGTGGTACTAAAAGTAACAAAAGAAGAAAAAAAAAACAGCCAAATATGTCTGCAGTTTAGCTAACAGACTTTGGAATGGGTACATTTTGTCCTTGTCAAACCTGTTGAAGAGAACCAAACTAAATACTCTGAAACTCAAACAACTTACTGTATAACAGTTCATGCACCGCTAGTTGGCAGTGTAGTGCAAATATTGCATAACTTGCTGCTACCAATTGTTGAATTTAATTAGCGGATTAGAATTAGCTTCCCCTAATTTTCATAAGACATTAGTGCTTTTGAAATTGCGGACCTAAATAAATAAATTAGTGCTTTAGAAATAGCGGAACTAATTTTTGGATTAGCGTTGCCCACCACTGGTCATAAGTAAAGTGGCGTACTGTACAGGTGAGAGGTAAAAATCTTTTTATTTCATGCGTCTCAGCAGCTCCTCGAGTAAACACTTCTGTTGAAAATCCTCATTGTTTGTGACAAACAGAAGCATTTTTTACACAGCAGTGAATATTGGCAGAATCAATTAACAGTGGATCTTTTTCTCAAATAAGAGGATGTGGGATTTAAAAAAAGAAAAGAAAAAAAAGAAACATCTCCATGCCACCAAGCATGTGTTTATCTCACTGTCATTATTTTTCTCCACTGAGGGAAGAGCAAAGCAGCCCTGTCTTCTTCCTGTTCCAACGTGGTATTGATGCACAGAAATTCTCCATCAGGAATGGGTCTACAGTATGCATCCATGCGTGTGTTCCTGCATGTTTGATGGTGCGTGCTGACTACAATTTGAGCTCACACATCGTCCTGTCAGGACTCTGTGCAGCTAATCTTTATGCACTCTGTGACCTCCTCACTGCAAACCCCGCTAAATATATTATTCCCCTGGGCCTTTCATTGCTGCTTGGTGTCAGAAATCAATATGTATGAGGCGCGTAGATGGGAATTTCTAATAGATCTCTGCGGCCCCGCGCTGCTCTTCAATATCTGCCTTGGACTATTAGTGCCGGCTCAGTGGCGGTGAAATAACCAAGATAATCTTTTAAGGCACCTTTCTTAAGGTGGAACGGCGACTCCCACTTTGCATCTTTCCCCTGAGAGTTGAAGATGGATTTATTGTTCAGAGGGTGTTTAGGACGAGAACGGGGCATGCAATGAGCAAATGTCTGATTTAAGGAGCATGATGCTATTTTTGATTTAAACTAAAACCCCACTGACGTTCACATGTTTACCAAACAACAGATGATCCACACACGTGGCCACACAGCCATTCCTGTTCTTCTCTCTGAACGCTGATGGATTTTTACCAAGACGTGTGTGTGCAGGCACATAAGGGTGTCTGGAGGGATGTGCCACGGTGCTATTTGCCCATATTCCTAATGTGGGGATGATTTGCTGCAGCACTTAGCAGCAGCAACAGAGGAACCTGACTCTCCCCAACCGCCGCCGCCACCTTCAAACCCACCCCCCCTCCTCCTCTACACTAGGAGGAGAAGAAGAGACATCCGACATCAGCAGGCAGTTAGGGGATTGGTGGAGGAGGTGGAGGGAAAGGAAAGGGGGGAGGTGTCGGTTGGCTCAGACAGCATGTGGTCTCCAGGGAGGTAGAGAGGCTGAAATTATTCCACGGTCGCAGGCTCCCCCCCCTCGGTGTATAATCCTTGGTGCTCGCCTGGCTCATATATCTGCCGTCCCCAAGACAAAGGTTGTATCTCTTTCCTCCAGGACCAGCGGCCGCTGACTCTGGGCCACAAACGTGCTCCATTATCTATCTGCACATCAGCACGAGTAGTGAAGAATTAACGACACAGTTAGGAGAAATCTCTCATCAGGTGGTGACAGATCGTAGTGAGAAAAAAGAAAAAGCTGAAACTGTCTTGATGCACCCAATCACATAGAAGTGCCATTTTGTACTCTGTTCATGCATCTGCATTGAGATTCTTGAAATTCAAAAAATGGGATTTCACTCCTTTCTATCTTGTAGGTGAAACATCCCCCACCAATCTGACAGTGAGCACCCTCAGATTAGGAACAATTATGTGTCCAGTCTTTGTATTTACCTGATCTCAGTGCGGCATTTTGAACCCAACAGACTATATGCCACTGACTTCCGTTCTGGCACTTCCGCATTCACGAGCCGGACCGCACACTTCCGGTTAGCAGGAAAGACACAAACATAAATGTCTAAATACAATTAATAAAACATCTGCATACACACCAATAATAACTCTATACACTTGTAAATCCATATAAAATTATGGCAACGTTCCCCCTACGGATAGCCGCAATACATTTTCGCCCTAACCCCCCCTCGGAACAGTACCCACCGGTGGGCGGACACAACGGAACTCACTTGTAGTGCCAGTAGCTCGCAGCCGTTTCCCGTTTCGGGTCGTTGTCATGGTCTGCTACTAGGAGCTAACGCTAACAACAACGGCAGTGGATCTGAACCGGAAGTGACGGGATGTGTCCTATATTTTAAGGGAGGTACGTCACACCTACCCGTGGCATATAGCCTACTGTGAGGCTTTCAAATGAGATTCATTCAACCTTGGTTGATGTTGGTCATATGTGGTGGATGGAGAAAGACGCAGGTGTTGACACACACCTGGAGAACTCAGAAAACCTCGGAGCCAAGGCAGGAAAAGACTTTGTCTTTGCAGCCGATGTCAATCCTGGAGAAGATGCCCACTTCTCCTGGATGGTCACTCTTCACTGGCCACTGTCCTCTTGGTATTCATCATGGTAACTGCTATGACCTGGTAGGAGCCAATTTCCTCCATCCTGCCGAGAGCATTTTGAGTGCCAGCTTAAGTTAAACTATTATTCCACAAATCTCAGCTGTTTTATGAAAATTCTTTTGATTTTACTTTACTATCTTAACTTTAACTCCATTAAAATTCATCCCATTTGCTAGTTTCACCAGGACTTTTTATTTTTTAGTTTAAAGGTTCAGTATGTAATTTCTGGAACACGCTGGAACTTAGGAAAATTTTGAACAGAGACACGTTTCTGGTCCCTCCCCCTCAGAGCCATATATGGCTCTGTTACCCTTGCTCTGCTGAAATTCAAATTCAAGCTCTGTTTTTATTGGCTGATTCAAATTCAAGCTCTGTTTTTATTGGCTGGTTACAAACTCTGTTTTTATTGGCTGGTTAACGGTGGGTCACTGTGGCTTTTTAGAAATGCTTTTAGAGAAGCAAGGGGACAATAGTTTTTTTCAGAGATTACTTGTCTAAAATCAGTATGTCAGGAGGTAGTGACAGAGTGAAGAAATATGTTAAAAATATATTGTTAGAAAAGTTACATACAGCTCCTTTAATAGACCAAACTTGGATAAATATTTCTACTCAAAGTCCAAAGTTACATTATCTTGCTTTTCTTTTCAATAAAATAATAATAATGTGTTATGTATTGTCATCATTGTATGTTCCCATACAATGTCAAAATTGGCTTTCTGCATTTAACCCATCCACCACCAGGTGGTACAATAGGCAGCTATTGAAAGCACCCCGGGAGCCTTTTGGGGATAAGGTGTGCTGCTCAGAAACACCATGAGATGTGCAAGGACTAGGGATTAAACCTGGGACTTTTGGGTCCTGGGTCGGCTGCCCTGCCTCTACACCATCTCGGCCCCCTATAATAATAATACTATTATGGTTCTCACTCTTTTTATTATACACATATGCAAATTAATGTTACATAAAAGGTGGCTAAGTGAACCAGTTTACAGCCCAAAATAACTAATCCTTTTGGGGTTTTTCTTTTGAGACTCAATTTTAAATCAAAGATTTCAATATTCCTCAAAACAAGGTGATGCCCTGAATCAGATTTGAATAGAATTATGAATCATAATTCATAATCTAAATGAACAAAATCCTAATTAATAACTCTGTTTGCTACAGGTTTATTAGTATTTGAGTTTTCTGACATATGACTCAGATGTTTGTGGAGGTTTGGCTTTTATTTGTTACAGTTTCAGGAGGCTATTGGACCCAAAGATAAACAATACTACTACTACTACTACTACTACTATTACTACTACTACTACTACTACTACTACTACTACTACTACTACTACTACTACTACTACTACTACTAATAATAATAATAATAATAATAATAATAATAATAATAATATAATAATGAAAATAATAATAATAATAATAATAATAATAATAATAATGAAAATAATAATAATAATAATAATAATAATAATAATAATAATAAGTACTTTATTCTCACAAAATGTTGCTGTGGCAGACAAAACTACAAAGTTAGAGACAAGGCTGGAAGTACAAGGAGGAACAGACATGGCAACAAAAACCAACAACGCTTGACTGAGGATCGAGTGAGGACAGACAGAATCTGTGCATGGGGCTGATGAGGAAGTGAAAACACCTGGGCTGGATGAAGAGTGGGAGCAGGTGAGAGTGGGTGGAGCTGAAGCAGACCAAACTAAACTGGAGAAATGGAGAAGTGTCACAAAAATAAACAAGTATCGCAAACTCAGATCCCGATATTATCAAATGTTGCTGTCCTGATGTGGACAAAGTTGTGAAAAACTACTATGATGGTAGGATGACTCTCAGCAACTACCACACTAACTGACTGGATTATAGCCCTTTATGTGTTTCATGAGCTCAGTGAGCTGTAGCAGCCATCTTAAATTTGATTGAATCCAAACATTAATCAGTTGTACATGTACATCTGATAATTACATTCTGAGATTCAAAGGTGGGCGTCAGACCACTGGGGAGCGCTAAAGCGCTAATCCGCTTATAGCGGACCTAAACAATTTGTCAGCGTTATAGCGGATTGACTAACTTTTATAATTCATAAGCGGATTTGCGCTATTTTTATGTAAAATGCAGTACCGCTAATAACTAATTATCTATCAGTAAAAACGAAACAAACTTTTTAACGGGCTCTTAAATCAACCGGACGACTGCTCACAGACCATATCCTGTCAGCGCCGGATGTGGTCCGTGACAAAAAAGCATCCCCCTCAGTCTCTTGGCTAGAGAGAGCGCTCTCTCTATAGCAGTTAGCAGCCAGTGTGTTACTCTGCAGCCTTATTGCTTGTTTTCGAAGAGTCAGACGAAGAGTTTTTAACATGGAGGGTGAACTTATGGATGTTTCTCAGCGGCCTACGCGACGCGTCAGCGCCTCATTTGCCCTGTTCAAAATGGCGACGGCCACAGAAGCAAAGGACTTTACAAGAAAACACGGTAAAAACAATTCTTTCTTTTTCTAATTTTAATTTTTTTTTCCATTATAGATGGCCTCCCTTCTCACCTTACAGCCATCCTCTCACACCGATATGAATTTTTTTAATAGAGAGAAAGGAAAGATAGAAAGTAAGACAATAAAACACAACAATTATCCACAAAAAGAGCACAAGGCAGACACACCCAACCTCCGTCCGCAATCCTGCAAAGCACATGACAGAACACAGCAACGAAACACACATTCATAAAGACTAATAATATTCATGACCTTGCAGTAGATTTCCATAAATAAACATACCCATACCTACAAATATAAATACAGTATACATACATATACATTCATATCACATATCCATCTATATATCTGCATATGATATCTACATATACATCCCTGCATCCATTTGTGTGTGGCTGTGAGCATGCATAAGTGAATAAGGTTCCTCCAATAGAACATTCAGTAGCGACGTGAAGCATCAGAGATCCGCCCCCCAAGGCCCGAGGCAGACGAAGGGGCAATCAAAGCCTAAGACCCCAAGAAGGACCCCGAGCCCAGAGTCCCCAGAGTCACCCGAACAGGACGAGCCACTCATCCACTCCCCAGATCCGACCAAGGGGGAGAACTGGACGAGCCCCACCAGCGACTACACACAATGACCCCCGGGTAGCCAACAGCAACAAACCCACCAGCCCCCGCCGGAGCCCGCCGCACTGATGTAGCCCCAGGCCCGGGCACCGGGGACGCCCACCCCTCAGGCCCAGACCCGATAGGACCAGAGGACCAGAGCTCCATCAGGCAGCCACCAGGCCAAGCCGACCCACGCCCAAGCGCCCAACCCCAGAAGGCGACAGCAAGGGCCCCCAACACGCCCGCGGGCAAAGGGACACCCACCCGGGGGCCACGTGACAGGAGCGCGACACCAAGTAGCCTCAGATGTAACAGAGAGGGGGCAGTCCAAATCCCAGCCTGACAATTAGACATTCATACACAGACACACTCACTCAGACCCACCCTCATCCTCACTCACACAAAGACAAACAATAACGACACGTTCCATTCATAATCCCGATGCACACTCTATACCCCCTAGGTCCAAGACATGTACCTGCCCCCTACATGGGGCAGCCCACACCCAAGCCCAGGAGGTAGGCCCATTCATTCTGGGCTGGAGAGTAGCCGACATCCAAGATCCGGCCCAACCACCGCCCTGCCGACAGGACAGGACACCCGAGCCCAAGCAGCCCCAGGGAGAGCGCAATGCCAGCCCCGCCCACGGCGAACCCCCAGGCCCGAACCCTCCCATAGTCCAGGACAACCCCCGACGGCCCGCCTCAAGAATGCCCGCCAGGCAACCAGGGGGGTGAGAGAGGGAGAACATTTTTTTTAACAAATCACACCCCCATCCCCAAATGTGCTGTTGGTGTGTATTGCTGTAAAGTGCATTTAAAAAGGGAAGAGAAGGAGCAAAGGCTGGCATAATGCCAGTTTCCCCTCCACTCTAACTCTAACCCAGGCCCTTATTGTCTAAATGCATAATTGTGAGTGAGCATAGGCACGGGGGCGAGAGTGTTGTCATCCCGCCACCCATAACCATAGTGCTCACCCCAATTCCTATATGTGAATTTTATGAGGATGTTTATGAGTGAATGTCTAAAGTGTATAATAAAATTGAGTCCCAGGTGGTTCTGAACAACAGAGATGTAAAAACGTTGCAGCACACCCGAGTCTCAAAATCCCTACATGTATTAATTTGAGATGAAGAGGGCGGAGGTGCGTGGTGAGGGATGGGGAGAAAATATCTGCAGGAACAATGCTCCCGCAGCGAGTCAGCTCCCCCGCTGACCCTACAACCCCCCCAGTTCGCCAAGGTCCACCCCATGAGCGAGGCAAAGAAAACACCTCTCCGACCGCCAGGCCATTGAGCCAAAGACCAGAGAGGGACACGGCCCCGAGGGCCGCCAACACCACAACCAACAGCCCACATCCACCAGGGCTGCCCAGACCCCTACAAACCGCAGTCAGCCCGCCGCCCAAGAGGACACAAGATCCCACATGGACGACATGGCCAAGAGCGCCTGCCCAACCGCCGACAGAGCCAGGAAGCACCGAGAGCGGGCCCCAAGCAGGGCCCGCACACTGGTCATGCATAGTCCCAGACAAAAAAAATATATATATTTCTTTGCTGAGAAAAAATATATTTGATCTGAAGCTCTCGACCTTGACTGATCTGAAGCTCTCGACCTTGACTGATCTGAAGCTCTCAACCTTGACTTCTCTAAATGGTTTTCAGAATCTGTTGGAATCCTGGCAAAAACCAATGCAGATTTGTTCCTGTCTTTGATTTTATACATCTACCTTATAATGTTTTTGCTAGTTTTTTGATACTTACAAAAAAAATGTATTTCTCTCTTTTTTTTTCTCTCTTTTGTTTTTCTATTGTTTATTGTTTAAGGAAATTCTACCATTGCTGTTCATCGTTCTTTAGTTTTAGCAGGTCGCTTTCGTAAATGAGCCCATGAGGCTCAATAAGATTTACCTGACTAAATAAAGGTTGAATGAATGAATTTCTTAGCTGACTTTATAGCACAAGGCTTTTCTGAGCTTAACCGTTTCACGTAATGGTCAAATCTGCTGGATTAAAAAAAGTAGTTCGCCATTTGCCCTGATCAAAATGGCGACGGCCACAGAAGCGTAGGACTTTACAACAAAACAAAGTAAAAACAAGTATTTCTTTGCTGAGAAAAAATATATTTCTTAGCTGACTTTATAGCACAAGGTTTTTCTGAGCTTAACCGTTTCACTAAATGGTCAAATCTGCTAGATTAAAAAAAGTAGTTCGCCATTTGCACGTTAGCGCGTTAGCATTTAGCTTCCGCTAGCTTTGCTATTACATAAGCGCTTTTGAAATTACGGACCTAAATAAATTAATAAGTGCTTTAGAAATAGCGGAACTAATTTTTGGATTAGTGCTGACCAGCACTGCTGAGATTTTTCTTCTGCTCAATGGTTCATGAGATATTTTGCTAACAGGCAGAAAAGACTGGCTGCTGTTGATGCGTCATATTGTTTTACGTTATTAGTGTTTACCATATATCTTAGATATTTTAGCATGCCGTCTGTCGTTCGTTTAGCCTCAGATCCTGTTTCTTTTTATACTTTATATTTTGCTACTTATGGGTGTAACTTGGACCTCAAGTACATAATTTTGTTCCACCTCATGCACCACATGTTATGAAATGACAACTTGAACTTGAACAAGCAAACACACGCTAACGCAGAAACAAATAATTATATCTCCAATCTTTCAGAGAAGCAGGTAATTAAAAAGTCAACACCACACAAAAGGAAGTCAAATCCAAATGTAAAGAAAGTATGAGGCACATAGAAGAAATACAATTATTTATAAAATTAAAAAGAAATAAAAAGATTTGAATGTAGATCTCTTCCTACCCAGGCAATTCTCTGATGGGTCATTTCTAAGTTTGGGTTTAACCCGACACACAATGTGGTCATGATATCTTCTTCCCATATGCAGACGTGCTCAAACACCCTCCCTCCCCCACCCTCCCCTCCACCGTCACGCTGCCTGCCTGGATAATTACCTCCCTCAGGTATCGCTTATGCAGGGAGAACCTGTGCACGTGCTACCACCGGGGGCACTGCGCCAGGGAGAGCAGACGGCAGCCTTTCAGGGGGCAGCGAGGGAATAAAGAGCGGGTGGAGGTGGAGGAGTGATGCTGACGACACTGGGGTGTGTGTGTGGGGGGGGGGGGAGTGTGTATGTGTGTGTGAAGGAAAATATCAGGAGGAAACAGCTTATAAGACAGGCATCGCAAGCGTGTGTTCTACGTACACGCTGTCTCCCACAGCCATTAGGATCTGTCAGGAACATGAAGGAACGCAACAAGAACAAGTTCAACCTTCTCTGTGCTGTAAGATCCTGCATTTGGCCTCAGCTTTGACTCCTGGATTATTTTGATTATTTCAGTCCTTTCAGCCAAAGGCGAGTCCCATCCATTGACAGTGACGTTATGCAAAAATATAGAAAATAAGAAAAGTTTGTATAAAACATGGAGCAGTCATCAGTGTTAGAGCATGAGCTTGTGAACAGGTGAAACAGCTATTGGCCTAACCTGGACAAAGACTTCTGCACATTTCCACACTGTGCTGCATAGACTGATGTTACATCTGACGAGACACCAACTATTTACATACTGTGTATCTGACAGAACATCATTTTAAACACATTTCAAGCTAAAACTTCAATACTTGTTTTAAACGGCTTGTCTGAAAAAGGTTTGCGCTTTGTTTGGTTCATTCAAGGTTCAAGGAGACTTTATTGTCATTCGCATCACATGTGCATGAGGTGGAATGAAATTGTGTACTCAAGGTCCCAGTTACACCCCAAAATGTAAAAAATATAAAATATAAAAGGAAGCAGTATTCAAGTGTAACCTAGATTAAAAAAAATTTAAAAAATCTGTATTTTCCCACACTCCTGGTTACTTGGTCATGTGACATTGAAGAAGTTATGTTATAAGGTGCAGTGGCTTTAGGATAATCAAGAGTGTGAGGAGGAGAAGCTGTTGGAGAAGCTGTGTTTGGTCTATCTCTAATGACTGCTTATTTGCCTAAATTTGCATACTTAATGCACTTAACTTAAGAGCATGAGACTGTATGTTTGAGGTGACCACTCGTGGTGTTTTTGGAAGCCGTTTGGTGTCATGAAATGTTGGGATATAGCATGGAATTGGCCAGGTGCACCCTGTTGGGTCAACTGATGCCGAGCTGCTACTAACCTAGAGCGAAAGAAACCTTCACCAGACTTCAGCATAGGGCCCTACGGGTCTGGACTTATTACAGTACTAGACTCGCATAGACTGGCTTTTAGTCACTCTACCTTGAGCTTCTCCCACCCACAGATATATATCTACTAGATAAGACATCCCCGCTGTTGGCCAATGGAGACCGACATCGTCAGACGGCGGCCATCTTGGTACAGACAGAACGCCCACTCTTAACATGAATGTGAATGGTGCATTTACTATTAAAATAACCATAACTTGCTTAATTTTCAACCGATTTTAAAACGGTTTGGTTTGTTATAAATGTGAGAGATGTTGTTATAATATGGTATACTTAAGATGGACGTTCACATGAAAATAACGTTATGTAGACACTGTATTGCACTAGCAATATACACAATAAGATTATATTTACATCTATTTATAAATACATGTTTATTTCCAGTGAAATTAACTGACATATGTTACAATGCTAATAAATATTTAATACTATTTCATCATAAATAGTATTATTATTAGTGGTATGAAAATAATTTATGCCAATTTTTTCCCTACACATGCAAATATTATGTAATATTAAATACATTATTACACAAACCTTGGTCAATATGTCTAGTTTATTTTATTTAGATACATGAAAGATTTAATAATAGGGAAATATAAATAAACAAATAAACAAACAAAAATAAACATCTGATAGTGTGACAAGACTATGTGAGGCAACAGTACTCAGACAAAAAATTATATTCACCGAAAATTGAAAAGTGTTGGAACAACACCATCTTTTAATC